>ML384740.1:1979-34994 GCA_005239525.1 Nicotiana knightiana | reverse complement strand
TGAATTGGAAATGGAAGCCGAGCTAAATGAGAGCATAAACGTCGAGAAATACGCTCAAGAGTCAAAAAGGAGCGACCCGGGACAAGCCTAGCGTTAGCCAGGCGTTTGGATCTTAAGGCCAGGGGGTACCTGGCGTTAGCCAGGCGTTGCCCTTCAAACGCCAGGGGGTACCTGGCGTTAGCCAGGCGTTGCCCTTCAAACGCCAGGGGGTACCAGGCGTTATCCAGGCGTTACCCTTCAAACGCCAGGGGGTACCAGGCGTTATCCAGGCGTTACCCTTCAAACGCCTGGGTACCTGTTTCAGTGAACTCCGAGTTTTAAAGGTTTTTAAGTGTTTCCAAGTGAGAATAGAAGTCTCTTACACGGTTAGGGTTTATCCCAACAATATAAATAAACCCAAGAACACATCTTTGAGGGGGGAGGCGTTTTTGGAGAGCAAATACACACACAAGATCATTGAAGGAGCAAGGATTATCAGTTTTCTTCATCTTATTCTAGTATTTTCAATTCATGCAACACTTATGCAATTGTTTGATTATAGCATGAGTGGCTAAACACCCATTGTTCTGGGGTTGTGGTTTAGCCATGGATATTGTTATTCGACATTAATTTAACCTTGAATATAGTTCACTCAATATATGGTTGTTTCTTCAATTCTGTGTTTAATTGCTTAATTGTCTGGCCAGCAGTTAGGTTCTATATACTATCTATGTTATGCTTGGGAAAGCCGTATATAGATTAGAGAAGAATTGAAGAGAGCGCGATCTTAACCCTTCAGGGGAGCGGATTTGTGGTTAGGATAGGAATATACCTAGTCACCGTGCTTAATTAAACATCGTAATCTTAGTGCGTTCTAATAGATTAATTTCATAGGAATATAGGCGTTAATCTATTGAGAATAGGCGAGTAGTGCTTCGGGAGAAGGCTATGAGAGCGTTTATCGATTAATTAGCAACCATGAGTGAATTATATGAAAGGGAGAGTTAATTAGAATGCAATACGAGTGGTGAATAGATCACAACCCTGGAATATTTGTCTCTACTGAATACATAACAATTATTCTTGTCACTTGATAATTAGTTATTTCATAGAATCTTAGTATAAAATAGTTGCATCCTTGATTTTATTTTGGCTTGATTAGATAACGATTAGAGTGATTTAGCAAGTAGTTTACACAAGTCCTTGTGGGTACGATATCTGGACTTAAAATCCTATATTACTTGTCGACCACGTACACTTGCGTGTGCATTGGGAAATCAACCAACAGTCTTAGTGGGCTTCTTCTTGAGATTCTGGATATAGACGACATCCGGTGCATTTTCCGTGTTGAATCTGAACCTATCCATGAAGTCTGACGCCATGCTTACCCAATTAGCCCATTTTTGGGGATTTTGACTTATGTACCAAGATAGAGCGTCTCCAATAAGGCTTCTCATATACAGCTTTGTGCGAATTTTTTCGTCCTTTCCAACCACTACGAGCTTGTCACAGTAAGTTCTCAAATGAAACTTTGGGTCACCCTGTTCCATCAAACATTTCGAACTTGGGAGGTTTGTAACCCTCTAGTAGTTCCACATCTGGCAGAATGCACAAATCCTCGTAATTCAGACCTTCGATTCCTTTGCCTCCTTCAACACCCTGAACTCGGCTTGTGAGTTTCTTGAGCTCCTCTGCCATGTTCTTAATGAGCAGGTCCTTCTTGGCGAATTATGGTGTATATGAGATTGGTTTAGTAGAGTGGAGTAAGGTTTCCACGTATGTGGGGTTGTTTTGGTGAAGGCCAGGAGTTTGGGTATAGTGGTGATCATTGGTTGAATTTTGGGGATCGGGGATAGGCTGTGGGGTATTCTGAGGAGTATGGTAAATGTTTTGTGGATATTGAGTTGGGAGATGCTGATGTTGAGGTGGTGTAGGTATGGGGAAAGGATTTTGAGGAGGAGTTGTATATTGGTGGGGTGCCGGAGGATTCTGCGGGCGTTGGTTGGGTGCATCCTGAGGAGGTGTCAGGTTTTGGGTATTTGGATGGTTGATATCTGGGATGTTTAGTGTGAGGGAGAGGTTTTCCAAATTACGGACCTTCTCAAGCTCACCCTGTAGTTCAAGTATTTTCTTTTCAAGCCGTAAAACCAAGTCATTTGGTGCCGGAGTACTCCGACCATCAGAAGTTTCCGCATTCTCAGCATGTGCGGTGTTGTCGCCACTCATAGTATCCATCTTAGCTTTCCCTTTGCCTTTTTATGCACTTGGAGGAGGAGGAGGTGGAGGGCCTCTGGATCTGGTGTGGTAAGCTGATGATGCTAGTATGCGTGAACCAACCTTAGGGGATGGGAATAATCAAAAAGAAAGAAAAACAAAATGTAACCAAGTTAGTGAGAGTTCTGAATTATGTTTGCAGTATTTAAACACATATTGCATGAATGTAAATTCGCATCCTAATTTGGGAGCCTCATTGTGCCCGAGGTAGGCCTAGCGACAAGTAGATTTGGAGAATTTTAATGCCAATAATTGCCTCATTTCATTAATGTAATAAATAAGATAAATCTAAAACGACAATAAGGTAAGTCACTAATGGCCTTTGGCCTTATTACATTTGAAAAGAAAAACAAACAAGCCTAATCTTCTTGGTCCCAGAAGGACCTTCTCCAGGCCTGGTTCTCTTGGCTCCATCGATCAGGTTCCCCAGATCGCGCATGTCCAGCAGCAGGTATGCCCTGGCGAGATGTCCTCCTTCAATACCTTCAATATTTTGGCAGTCTATGACTCTTATCCTCATCTTCCCTTCCAACTCCATCAGACCCTGCTCCAGATATTTAAGCCTTTCATTCGATCTGGTAGCCATTTCCCTCCATTCATTGATTAATTCCATATTAGTCTTGTGTTGTTCCAGATGCTCAGCCTCGGACTCGCGAACCCTTTTGCACAGCCTGATATACTTCACCTGTGCTTCGACAGCCTCATCTATTACTCTGTTTCCTAGACCGACCCCTCGCTCGACTATTCCTGCTATGCAGTCCTCCAACCATGATGGGTAAAAGTACACATGCCCTGCGTGATATCGATCTGGCTCGATGGTGTCCCTTTCCACAATAATCTTCAAGTTCCACATATGTTGAGCTTCACATTTATATGGGATGTCATCATCTTGGAAATCCACCCTGTAGTGACTTATTTTGGAGACTCGTGGTATAATCAGTTTTCTACCAGCTTGTCGCATGACCCTGATAGGAACATAAGGGTGTATACCTCTTAACCCGATCAACACCAAGTGTGGAGCGTCCCTAGATCGGATGATGAACTCATTAGTGGGGAACCACTCGAACATCCAATAAACCTGTTCCTCAGTCAAGTTGTCGAAAAATTGCACCCATTCTGTAGCATTCTCCAGTTGAGCAAACCTATCTGAGATAAAGGTCATTCTCTTGGGGTGATGAAAGGCTATGTGATCGTTCCACGGCCTTCGCGGAAACTCTTGGTAGTATTGACCTTTCTGGAAATGTTCTAGCAACCAAATTTGTAGTAGCACATTACAACCCTCGAAGTGTTTGAAACCCTTCTAGCATCGATCCAAGGCCCGATATATGTCTACTATGATCATAGGGACAATAGTATATGTTTGTCCCTCGATTCCCCCCATTAAAGCTTTGGTTACCATGGCCAGTCTAGTGTGAACCCTGTCCTTTTTTCTTGGAAACACTATCATACCCAAGAAGCAGACGATAAACACGAAAACCCTGCGATGAATCCGACCCAAGGAAGTGATGGAGAACTCGTCATGGAAGATACGGTAGGATTTGTTGTGACTGTATCATTCATAAAGGAAGTCAAAGGGTACATAGGACTTCTTTAGGCACACCAAGTCGTCATTCTTTTTCAAACCCATCATTTTCAAAAACCCTCTGGGAGTGCGATTTTTCGGCACTAATAAATCGGGACCATCCCAAGGTAGTCCAGCGAATCCCCTATTTCCTCCAAAAGAGGGGTCATTTTTATGTTGCCAAAACGGAATACGACCCTTTCTCCGTCCCAGAACATGGTAGCAGCTTCGATCAACATGTTGTTTGGTTGGATATCTAGTAAGGAAGGTAGGTTTCCAAGGACTCTTTTCACATGGTTTTTATCACTTGACGGGAGGTCCTCCCACCAATCTAGAAACAATGGTGGTATGTCACGGACCATGCCTAATCTGGGGACTTCGTGCCTCATTTTCTGCAAAATAAATAAGGTTAGACCCTTTCCCCCTCTAGATTCGACTATTTATACCTTAACGATTAGCATATTGGCACTTATTTCTCCAAATTAATGCACAGATTGTGGTTACGCCCGTTGGGATTATGAAAACCCCGGTGGACTTTGGACAAGGCTTTTCTTAAAGGGTTATTATGTGGACAACATATTAACCCAGGCTAGGTTTGACCATGATGCATGTACAGTTATAATAAAAGTAAGGTTTCTATAGAAGTCTAGACTGGTACCCTCAAGCGGATGACTTGAGGGGAAAGGCACGAAATCGTCGACTGCACCGCTGATTGACTAGTTTTACCGCAAATTAGCCTTTCCAAATTCAAAAGGGTGATATAAGAAGAGCGCAAACACTCATCAAGCGTTACTATGGTATTAATTATGCACGAGTGGAATATGATGTTGAGCATGATTTATGCGACAGAAAATAGCACGTTGTCACGTATTTGCATGATGAAAAAAATGATAAATGCGGTAGTTAATAATTGTAAAGGCATTTAAGAAAGAAAATAAGGAGACCAGTCAGTTTCCATAGTAAAGTAATAAAACAGGGAAGAGAAATCATAAAGGTAGGCAAATAAATTCACATAAAGTGGGAAGGGGAAGGGGTATGAAAGTATTAACGGAATAATAAAGACATGTTTAAAGATAATTCAATAAATCAGGTTCATTATGGTAAGAGCCTAGAAATATCCCCAGCAGAGTCGCCATGCTGTCGCCCCTCCCCCCCCTCCCTCCCCCTCCCTCCCTTTTCTCGCGAAATCGGGTTTCGACATTTATGGGACAACTCCTTTTTGGGATTGGGTAAGAGATTGGAAGAGTCTCCACCTAACGGATTAAAGTGTGTTAGGCACCTAGAGAAATTAACTCATAAACTAGTTTGCATCACCAGAGATCGGGTAAGGGCTCAAATTACCTCGAGGGGAAGGTGTTAGGCACCCCTCGAGGTCCACAACTGGGTCACGATCGAACTTAAATTAAGCAAATTAGTCTAAAAGGGGAGGAAAACAATTTGGACAGTACAAGTTACTTTAAATAGGATTAAAGGGGGTCCTAGGTTTTTTAGCATATAGGATCATTCCATGCAATACTTTGTAACTTTCCAAAGTTGGGGTGTTAATCATAGCATTAGCGCACGAGCTATCATCTCCTTACTACCCAATTACTATCTTTCAGTTGTTACCTAAGCGTTCTAATAGCTTCTAGTTCGTTCCTTATGTGTGCACTACCCGTCCCTTACCTATGGCCCTGGAGGTGTTAGGACCTCTATTTAGGATGGTTCTAGAATAATCTATGTTACTTAAAAATGAGAAAACTAGGAGACAAACAAAAGACAAATAGGACTTCCAAATAAACAAATAAGGGCTCACATTGACCTCCACACGTAAACAACAAAAGCACGCAATTGAAACAGCAAACTTCGTTAATATTAGGATCCTATAGGCAGGATATCTATATGAGCAGAAACAGAATATAAAGACAGTCTTATTAAGTCGAGTATTGTGATCTATTTGTTTGCCTACTGATTTTATTCAGCGGGAATCTGGGCATTCCAAGCAGGTAATGTAACAATTTTAAGCCCAAAATCATTAATGAGTCCTATAGATAGCCTAAGTGATGGCCAGAATTGGTTGAATTCAGAATTGATTAACAGAATCCTATAGGCATGATTTCTATGAGTTACAAATTACAGACCTATAAACATGGTTTCTAAGTGTAATACTGATTTTAACTCATAAAGACAGGTTTTTATTCTTTTTAAATCCTATAGGCATGCTTTCTAATTGCTTAATTGATTTAAACCCCTATAGGCATGATTTCTAATTGTTGACTCGAGTTAAAACCATGTAGGCATGATATCTATTAGTTTAAAAACTGATTTCACCCTATAGGCATTATATCTATTAGTTTAAATCCTATAGGCATGATTTCTTGATTTGAAACTGATTTTTTATTCCTATATGCATGGTATCTATTAACCGTATGTGGGCAGAAATTAAGCAGATTTCCAGGAAAAGATTATTATTTCAAACAAACAGGATCCTATAGACATGGTCACTAATGCACGTTTTGTTGAAAATATGTGTAGATCCTATGAACAGGAGTTCTAATGCAGAATTAAACAAAAAGTTCTATAAGCAGGATCTCTAGTATGCAAATGTGAAAACACAGAATCAAAATAATAAGGAAAATCCTATAGGCATGATCTCTAAACACAATCTAGTACTCACGTAATTCAATTAGCACAATTAAATCCTATAGGCAGGATTTCTACCCAGTATTTTTGATAAAGATATAAGAAAAAAACCCTCAGCTTTTACTAATTAACCCAAATCTGTTATTACAGAGATTATTCGGCCCAGAGTATTGAATGAATTACATAATAGTAACAATTATACTATAGGGAACCTTCATAGGCCCAATCTAAACCCGAAAACCATGATTTCAAACATAACAGCTTGGGAGCATAGTAGTGATCCATCCATGGTACATTAAAACCAAGCTTCCAGTGTGTCAAAGTTCTAAAGGGCCTTAGGGACCCCGGACAATGCTCACACCAGAACCACATTCAGAAAGATAACCCATAAAAGGTTGGAAGACCAGCCCCAATGTATCAAAGTTCAAAGGAGTCTCAAGGACCCTAAGCAGTACTCACACTGGGGGTGGTGAGAACCTAAATGACTAAGAGTAGGATTTTGAAAACCAGTGCATAAAGGGTAAGGGGGCAGGTTTTAAAATAGTTCAATTTTTCAGAAGAAGGAAAGTTCAGAACACAGAGTTGCAGGTTGACTGCACCAAAAAGCAAACAAAGTTCATGTTAAGCACATAGTCAAATAGGATAATATCTAATACTCATGCTAGTATTTAAAACAATCATGTCTTAAACACAGAGACATAAACAGACAGGACCTATGAATTAAACCACAAACATATTTTAGGTTACATGCTTACAGTATCTAGTAGAGTTTAGAACAAGAAATAGACTGAATTAAAACTAACTTAGGAAAGTGTTCCCATTATTTCGAAGTAATCATAAAAAGACATAATTATGCTGAGGATTGAAACAGACTAGTCGAATAAAGCATAGAGAACAGAATATCAAGAGTTAGGGCATACCAGTTGAGAAGAAAGGAAGTAAGAATTCAATCGCAGTTAAGTTCCAGAGAATTTGGCCTTGGCTTTCAGCCCGCCAAATAATAGCCACTTAGTGCAGAAATCAGAACAAGAGAACAAAGAGAGCTTAAGTTTTTTTGTGAGAATAGGAGAGTTCGAGCCTTGTAGAGTTATTCAATTTGAAAAGTTGTTCTAAAAGAGGCTGTCAAGATTTCTGAGAATCAGAACAAGGAAGGGGTTTAAATAGCACACAATGGAGTAAAACAAATAAGATAATGAACCAGTCACATACAAATAAGGTATGAAAATTAATTAACAATCAATTAAGGTCAGCATGGATCAATTAACATGATAGAATCAAGTAAAGTACCACTTAATTTAAGTAAAACCTTACACGGAATTGATTGGTAGCTAAGAATAAGTTTAACTAAGGTAATACCTAATTCCAAAATCAATTAGGAGTCGGCTCCATTAATCACAACACAAAATCAAGTCGGTAGGACGGATAATTAATTACATAAATAAGGTAAGAACATGTAAAATCTTAATAAGGAAATACTGATACTAAAGGAAAGCTTATTTCAAACCCTAATTTAGGTAAGTAAAGTCAATTAACACTTGATCAACAGGGTTAAAGGTTAACGGGCAGAAATAGTAGAATAAACAGTCAAACAATCGAAACCCTAAGAAATACAAAGACATCTAATAAGTAAAATCAGTCAAATAAATCAGGAAACCCTAAGAAATACCAAGAGATGAAAACCTTTAAAGATTAAAACATTTTTTACAAAATCTGTTGAAATTAAAACCCTAGCTTTTATGGTAAAATAAAATCGGTCAATAATAATAATAAAAGATTATAAGAGACAGAAGTATCGAAACTTTAAAGGAGAAATACCACAATAAACATAAAATCGCTCCAGATCTAAGAAGATCTGAACATATTCAACCAAAAATAGCCAGATTCGTAAAAAATAAACAGAAATCGAATCAAATCTAGTTTGAAACAGAGATTTGAAACCCTAAAATACAAAAATATTTGTACTCACAGGTATTAGGAGTGAACACAACCGGAATAATCGAGATGAGAGAGAAGAGAGGAGAGGATCAGGTGACGGCGGGTTTGGGGGGAAATGAAATAGGGTTTGGAGGAGTTTTGATATATTAAAAGTGTTTGGGTAGTTTAGGGTCGTTGATCTTCTGAGATCAACGGCCAGGATTGGATATTTAGGTGGGGCGGGTTTAATTAGACGGGTATGGGTATGGGTATGAGTATGGGTATGGGTATGGGTAGTGTATTGGGTATTGGGTTATGGGTTAGGGTAATTGGGCTGGTAAGTATTGGGCTGGGAGGTCCGAAAATTAATTAAAGAAAGGGGCTATGTTTTAAATACCCACTTAAATTAATAAAATAATTTATAAAAATAATTAGTAAATGATAAAAATTCTATTTATATATGAAAATGATTTAAAATAATTACTTAATATTATAAAAAATATAAAAATTCATTTTCTGTGTAAATAAAGTAATTATGCATGGGCTATTATTGAAAAGTTATTGCAATTATAACCTAAAGATGTAAATATAATTATGCATAAAATGATTAAAACTTAATATAAATATAAATGATAAAAATTAAGTAATAAAATTATTATAAAATTATTTTTGATGCAATTAGTAATTATTTAGATAATAAAATGTTGGAATAAATTAATTAAAAATCCTTTAAAATTACAGAAAATTATGAAAAAATACTAGTTGATGCTCATGAACTATTTTGAAAGTATATGTGTATTTTTGAAATATATATGGAAAAAATTGGGTACCAACAGCTAGCATCGCACATGAGCTCAAATGGTAAGCTCCAATTGGGTGCGGTAATGATGGGAGTGGTAGTCAACCTATACTTGGGAAGCTCAAAAGCTTTCATCCAATCATCATTGAACACAAACTTGGCATCTTTTTCCAACAACTTGCACAAGGGGTTCACTACTTTTGAGAAATCCTTGATGAACCTTCGGTAAAACCCCGCGTGACCAGGAAAGCTCCTCACTCCCTTGACGGAAGTAGGAGGAAGGAGTTTTGATATCACTCCAATTTTTTCTTTGTCCACTTCAATACCGTTCTTGGAGATCTTATGGCCGAGGACAATGCCCTCCTCGACCATAAAGTGACACTTCTCCCAATTAAGCACTAGGTTGGTCTCTTCACATCGGGCCAACACTTTGTCAATATTATCCAAGCATTCTTCAAAGGAATCCCTCACAACACTGAAATCATCCATGAACACCTCGAGGAAGCCACTTGATCATTTCTTTCTTGATGACCTCTTGCATGGCCTCATTCAACCTCCTTTGATGTTCCACTGAGGGTTTGTCATCATCCTCCAGTATGATTTTATGCATGCAAAAGGCGGGCTTATACCCCGAATATCAACTAAAGTCCAAATTATTGCCTTCTTCCTCCTTTGAAGCACCGCAAGGGTGGAATCTACCTACACGTTAGTCAAGCAGAAAGAAAGGATAACATGTAATGTGGAACAATGGCCTAAGAATTCATACCTGAGGTGTGAAGGGGCAAGGGCTTCAACTCCAATGTTGGTGGCTCCTCGATTGAGGTCTTTGTTGGTGGACTCTTCCGGTTCTCAAGGTCCAAGGAAAGCTTATGGGGACCATATGTATAGGATCTCATTCCTTGCAAAGAATTTGCACATTATACCAAGCCTTCCTTCTAATCCTCATCTTGATTCAACAACACAGCTTCCAAAGGGTCTTCCAGATTAATCATAGCACTCGTGTTATCAATAATCACCTCAGTCACAAGATCCACAAAGGAACACACTTCGTTGCTATTAGGCTGCCTCCGTGATTTGCACACGTGGAACACAACTTTTTCATCACCCACCCGGAAGGTGAGCTCCCCAGATTCCACATCAACCAAGGCCTTCCCTGCTTCTAGGAAAGGTCTCCCCAATATGATTGACACCTCACAGTCAACTTCGCAGTCGAGAATCACAAAGTTTGCGGGAAGAATGAACTTGTCAACCCGAACTAGCACATCATCAATTATTCCTAATGGCCTCTTCATTTTCCGGTCCGCCATTTGCAACCTCATGGAAGTATTTCTTGGTTTCCCAATACCCAGTGTCTTGAACACAGAATATGGCATCAAATTAATGCTCGCTCCCAAATCACACAAGGCTTTGGCGAAATCGACACTACTAATAGTGCATGGAATTGTAAATGCACCGGGATCTTCTAGATTTGGAGCCACGGAATGCACAATGACACTCACTTGATGTGTCATTTTGATCGTCTCACAATTCATTGACCTCTTCTTTGTTACCAAGTCCTTCATGAACTTGGCATATCTCGACATTTGTTCTAGAGCTTCAACCAAAGGCACATTTATGGACAAGGTTTTCATCATATCAATGAATTTCTTGAATTGGTTCTCATTGTTCTACTTTGTGAGCCTTTGAGTATATAGTGGAGGAGTCCTTGGCAAGGGATCCTTGGCTTTGGGCACTACCGGTTCCGTTATGTTTATCACATGCTCCCGTCCCTAGACGGGTTCACATCACTTTGAATCTTCTCCACATTGTCATCAATGTCTATCCTCACCTCATCATTCACATTCTCATTATTTACTTGCACGTCATTTCTTGGCTCGTCCTCATCTTGCAACAATACATCATCACTCACAATCTTCTTTGGATTATAGGTACTAGCAACACCACCTCTACCGCTTCTTGTGGTCACCGCCATAGCATGGCCCGTATTGTTCCCACCCTTCGGGTTTACTACGTATCACTTGGTAGTACCACCTTAGGGCGAGTATTTAATGCTTGAGAAATTTGACTGTACTTTCAAGCTGCGGATATAAGTATTGTGGGAGGCTATTTGGGCATCGGAGTTGGTATTTCTTTCCATCATTTGCTTGAACATACTTTCTATCCATCCCATTTCATTGTTTGAAGAACTTTGACCTTGTGATGGATATGGAGGAAAGTTGTTGGGTTGTTGATACATCGGGGCCTTTGAAAGCCCGATCCCCGGTTTCCTTGATTATTGGTTTTTGTTCAAGTTTTGACTCCTTTATGAGTTGATTATGGCTTCTTTGGCTCATTTTGAACTATCCCCTCAAGCAAACATATTTCATTAGTTTTCGGGGATACTTTCATGCATTTTTGGCCCTAAACATAAGTAAAAGAGAGAAAATAATAGGTTAAAATCCCTACTTATCATTCATCAATTAGATCCTCCATTGTATCTACTGGTGGTGCAATTGGGGCAACTCTTGGACGTCCTCGTCCCTTCCTCGGGTCGGTGCCTTCCCCCGGCCTCTACCTTTTCTTCTGGGAAGGGGGAGAAACTCCTCCCAGGTCCGGAATATCTGTCATGCGCATTTGCACCATATATGAGAGAGTAAGAGAAGAAACTTAGTACACCATCAACTTCATGATAGGAGATGAATAAAGAGTAGTTTTCTAACACCCTATAGCCTCTCGAAGATAAGGTTCGGACGTCTCTGCACCGATCTGTAAGACTCTATCAGGCCTGCCCATAACTTGTGAGACCTACGTGAACCTAGTGCTCTGATGCCATGTTGTCACGACCCAATTTCGTCTTAGGCCGTGATAGCGCCCAGCGCCGTTGCTAGGCAAGCCAATAGTGAGTAAACTATGTGATTCCTCCTTTTAATTTATTTTTCCAAGTATTCAAACTTTCTTTAAATTTAAACGATTCAAGAAGTAATAGATTTTAGAAATAAATAACACGAAAGCTAGTAAGTGCAATCATGATCATGAAATAAAAACTAAAACCAGGAGTCTACCAGTGTGTGTGCCAAGACCTGGTGTCACAAGAGTAAGGGCTACTAATAGAATATACAAAAGATTTACTAGTCTACTGTCTGAAATAAAATAGAAAGAAGAATAACAACAGAAAGACTTCGGTTGCTGCAGAACAGCTCGGAAAGGCAGCTCATCGTGTAGTCTCGTACCAGAAGTCAAGCGTGCGCACCGGACTGATATCCAGATGCACCTGCCTCAGATCCTGCACATCAAGTGCAGAAGTGTAGTGTGAGTACATAAACAACATTTACCCAGTAAGTAGATAGTCTAACCTCGAAGAAGTAGTGACGAGGGGTCGACTTCAACACTTACTATGGACCAAAAATATAATAATATTAAGTTCTAATTAAACATGATATATAAAATGATAATAGAACTCAGAGCGGGAAAATAAATAAATAATCCTTTTATTTCAAGTAGGAACCAAGTCATTTTTCTCATCTAATCCTTTCACCTCTCAAGCCCATGAAATAATATTAACTATAAAAGGGGTTCCAATATCTTTACGCACAAATTATGCTGAGGACGTACGACCCCATCCAAAGATACATATACATATATTGTTCACTGCCGATGGTCGAACGACCCGAACCATAGATGCATAAATTAACCTACCAACGCGAACGACATGTTCCCATGAGAGTAGTGGAAATTTACCCCGCTTGAGAAATATACTTGCGAAGCGGTTGAACATAGATTTTCTCAAGTTATCATAATACCCCTCAACCCTTTTCAAAATAAGAAATTCAATTAGAAACTTTACGAATATTGATACCCTCAACCCCAGCTTTATTCTAGGAAATTAGTAAGCATAAATAAGAAACAGTATCAACAAAACATGGTGTGAACCTAAATTTACCCGGACATAAGCATGAATAGTAGCTACGCACGGACTCTCGTCACCTCGTGTATACGTAGGCCCCCTACTATTAGAAGTACATATTGATTAAGTTCACCTATGGGGTTAATTCCCTCTTACAAGGTTTGAAAAGAGAATTACCTCGTCTCAAAGCCTACTTTCCAGTCCAAGATTATGCCCAAGCTCTCGATTTGGTGTTGAACAATCCAAAACTAATCAAATAGTATATAAACTAATCAATGCATGGTCAAAAGTTCGTATTCCAACTATTAAAGAGGTTACCCAACCGTAAATGTAAGATTCTTAAAATTCACCCCCGGGCTCACGTGCCCGGATTCCAGAATTTTCGAAGAAAGTTGTTACCCATAGCCTTATGAACTCAAATATGTGATTTATACCAAATTCCATAACCAAATTTCGTGGTAAAATCCCGTTTCTATCAAAATCTAGGTTTTTCTTCTAACCCATAAATTCCACAAATTTACATGTTTAAATCTACCCATAATCTATGTTTTAAACCAATATTGAGTAGAAATTACTTACCTCAAGGTGTTAGGTGAAATCTCCTAGCTCCAAGAATCGCCCAACAATGAAATAAATGAGCTCAAAATGACCAAGTCCCGTATTAAATGAGGTTCTGCTTTCTGCGATTTTCGCACCTGCGGAGGTTTCGCCGCTTCTTCGTCTCCTCATCTGCGGAAAAGTCATCGCAGATGCGCCCTTGCTCAATGGCCCCCTTCACGCTTTTGTGCCTAGCTGACCGCTTCTGTACGACCACTTCTGCAACTTCCCCAGTGCACTTGCGTCCTCCCCCCGCTCCTGCGAACATCACCTTCGCAACTGCGCCTTCGCAGGTGCGGCCTGGATTGCACTTCTGTGATGGCTGGGCAGCCCTTGCCGGGCCTCTTCTGCAGTCAAGTGCTCACTTCTGCGAGTTCACACCTGCGACTATCCAAGCGCAGGTGCGATTACACTAGAAGCTTGAAGCTTCAGCTGCTACTTCAAGTCTAAACTTGGTCCGAGCCTCGTCCGATTGACACCCGGAGCCCCCAGGGCCCTGCCCGAACGTACCAACAAGTTTGAAATTATAAAACGGACTCGCTCTAACTCTCAGATCACACCAAACAATGTTAAAACTAAGAATAACACCCCAAACCAATTGAATCAAAATTATGAACGTTGCTTTGCTCAACATTTTCTGTCGATTGTCACTCTTTAATTTACTCCCAATGCGCCGAAACGTACTTAAACTACTTGGAATGACACCAAATTTTGCGTGCAAGTCTAAAATGTCATTACAGAACTATTTCCGATCTCAGAATTCCATTCGTATCTCGATAACACCAAGACCTACTCCAAACCAAATTTAAAGAACTTCAAAAACCTTCAAAGAACCAACTTTCAATATTAGGCGCCAAAACGCTCTCGGGTCATCCAAAACCCGATCCGAGCATATGCCAAGTCCGAAATTATCATACGAACCTATTGGAACCGTCATATTCCGATTCCGATATCATTTACTCAAAATGTTGACCAAAGTCAAACTTAGCCTTTTAAGGCCAACTTAAGGAACCAAGTGTTCCGATTTCAACCCGAACCCTTTCTAATTCCAAACTAACCATCCCCGCAAGTCATAAAATAGTAAAAGCACATACAGGGAGTCTTATTTAGGGGAACGGGGTTCCAAAAAGCAAAATGATCGGTCGGGTCGTTACAACTTCGTTGAACAGGTAGGGCGCTTCCACCTCGTCCTTCTTGGCCTGATCCTCTTCGGTCACCAAGCACCGAAAATAGCTGGCGACCCCCACAAGGGCGGATAGAACCAGGGCATCCTTCGAGATGGACATAATGATCGTCTGCTTCCAGTCAGGATCAGCACTCGGAGTTAGGAACCGGTCTACTAGTCTCGTACTCGAAGAACGTCCGCTGGCTCCAGAAGACGACATCTTCTTTGGTACCAGTAAGTCACCTAACCCGGTAACGTCCTCCGAGGCGGTAGAATCTAAGCCATCAAAGAAGTTGTTAAAAGAATCTTCCACCCTTTGAGGCCCCTTATTTAGGCATCCATTCAGCATCTAGGCCTCGTTTATCATGGAATCGGTAAATGAAAGCGACCTGGAGAGATTTATCACCCCAAGTGAATCCTTAGGGGCATTTTCATCTGCCCGAGAAGTACTGACCATGGTCTACTTGTCGACCTCACCAGCTCGGGGAAAAATGGCCTCGTCCATCCCTGGTTCAGAGGCCTCGGCCACTGCCTCTACCCTGGTTTGAGGCAGCTCGGTATCGCTTCTCACGTGGGTCATCTGCTCGGAAGCTTCTTCACCGGAATCTTCCCTCAATCGATTGAGTGAGTCCGATGGGACCTCCCGGGCACTGGCACTTTCCTTAGATTTGCGCACCAGCCTCCTTTTTGGTTTTTTCTTGGAGAACTCGGAGCCCTCTTTCTTTTCTTCTCTTTATCCTACCTTAGAACAAATGGTTCAGGGAGGATGTCTTCATCACTGGACGGAGGCCTCATTTTAACATCTTTGGGAAGACTTGCAAAGGAATAAAAAAGGAGAACAAGTGGCAACAAGAAAACTAAGTGTTATTCACGCAGCAGAGGAATCTCACCATGGGAACGGACCTCCCACTGGCCCTTCGAAAGTTTGCGCCACGCGTGCTCGAAATAGGTCTTATGTGACACGATGCCCTTGACCCACTCCTTGAGTCGAGGAACTGCATCCGGCATCCGGCATCCGAGCAGCTGCACCCCCACAAAAAATCTATAAGAAGGAAGGAAAAGGAAAAATGATAAACAAAATCTTGAAGGCAAGTTTATACTTACGTTTCATGTTCCATTTCTCAGGAAATGGCATGTCCTCGGCCGGGATTAGATCCGAGTTCTTCACTCGAACGAATCAGCCCAACCAACCTCGGTCCTAATACTCGTCGATGCTCGAGAATGGGGCCTTACTGGCCCGACAGGCAAGTTTTATTAGGCCCCCTCAATAGAGTCGGGGACTGTACAGACCCATGAGGTGATCGATGGTGAAGGAACACCCCTCAATCTTGTTTAAGAAGAAGTAAAGGAGAATCACTATCCTCTAGAAAGAGGGATGAATTTGACCGAGGGTCACCTCGTACCTCTTACAAAAGGCCATGGTGAACTGATCCAAGGGGCTCAACATGAAGGGATAAGTGGAAACACTTAAAAAACCCTCCACGTGGGTAGTCATCGCTTCCTCGGGCATAGGCACCACCACGTGCTTACCAACCCACTTGACATCCTCCTTGACCTTGCAGAGGAAGTTGTTGGTGACCGAGCATATATATCTCGAGACCGTCTTGCACCGACCCGGTACCGAGGAAGTTTTCTCGACCTTGAAATCAGCACTGGTCGGGCACCCCGCAGGAACGAACATCTTCAAGGGGTGCTCTGGTGTCGTTTCCTCAGTAGCAGTAGATGAAACATTTTCCTCTTCAGCGAGTCGCCAGATAGAGGGAGTTTATTTTTGGGGAATGGACTTTGAGGTCAACGCCTTTTTTTTTTGGGAAGGTTAAGGAAAAAAAGGAAGTTAAAAGAATGTGCTTTATGATTTGAGATAAAGAACATAAGTTCTTATAAAGTAATTTAAGCACTATCAGAAAATTGATGTTTGGGAATATTGAAATTTCTAAGGTACAAGGGCAGAAGGTTTGAAAGTAAAGTTTGAATGAGCTAATGAGGGGGTATTTATAGTTTCTCGGCAACTGTTCATATATGGGAGTGGTCGACCAGCAACTGATAGGAATTTAATGCCATTAAGACTTGACTGACGAGACGTTTTGACTGTTTTGTTGTTTTAGTCGCAAAATATCGAGATCAGGATCGGAGTTCATGTCGTTTCTCATCGTCTACTCTCCAAAAAACGAGGGGACTATCTGTATACGGTCGAATTTGAACTCGACTATAGCCTGGTAGATTTGGCTTAGAATGTGACGACCACAAATTGAAGATTGACCTCGAATCTCGCCGAGCTAGAACCTGAGGTCGGAAGACCTGCCTTCGAGGAACGTTAAGTCCAGTATCGACTTTATCCTCGAGAGAGCTCAAAAATAAAAAATGAAAGATCGAAATATCCGCGACCGAGTGGATATTACGGCAGGAATCTCGCTTATATGGCAATGAACCAGCAATTAGCAAATCAAGAGATTTTTACCTTTTATAAAAATGTACCTAGAATAGGACTCCTTTATTATATAAAGGAGGGTCTGATAATTCATTTTACACATTTTAACATGCATCCCAAAGCAAATATACTATTATTTCTAGTTCTTATTATCTCATCATTCTGTTCCGGCATCGATTAAAGCATTTTTGATTTGAGGGTGACCAACCTTCAAAGCCAAGATTGGTCAAATTGTGTGGTTTGTATTTACTTTTTTATCATTAGTTTCAATACTAATCTGATTTCTCATTTTGTATCAAGTTAGACCGTGTATCCTTAAAACCACGCATAAATTCAATTGCTATCCGATTTTGGGGGTAAATGGTGTTAGGCTAAATATCCATATTTGCGCATGTAATTTTCCTTGTATTATATCTTAAGCTTTTTATATTTGGTGTAAATATTTGTGACTTGAGTTTAATAATGGTGTTTATATGTGTAGGAGTCAATTTGAAGTGATTTGGCAAGCTTGCATGCAAAGTGAAGTAAAAATGGAAGAATTTGGAGGGAGTATGAGTTTGGTGCCCAGGTTGGTGCCAGGCACCAACCAAAATGCCAAAGGCAGAATAGTAAACTTTGGCGTCCTGATTGGCACCAGGCGCCAAGCGAGACGGCTAAGGGCGGATTTCGTCCTATTTTGGCTAGGACTTGGTAGTTTCGACTCTATACGCCCCAACATGTATAAAATAGATTCTAAACCTATTTTTAGGAGTTACACATTATTTGGAGAGAAAAACGGCTACGGGAACACTGAGAAGAAACGAATCACAAGAGTTTTCTATTTTGTTCTTCCTTAATCTGTATTTCAATACTTTCAATTATTATCATGATTGTTAGTATGATTATGAGTAGCTAAACTTGCTAATCTAGGGTTTAATAGAACCTTTTGAAGAATGATTTTTCTGTTGTGTTTTATATAATTGAGCCGTTACATTTCTCTACTTGTATAACCATGTGTTTATTGTTGTTGGTTGAATGCCATCAATTGATTGTGCTTATTTAGCATGTATTGCTTGGAAAAGAGTACATATTTAGGTAGTTGTTGAACAACACCACTTCTAACGTATGTGAGGAATCAATACAGAGGGTTTAAAGGTGAGATTAGGAATAACGAAACGTTGATGCGGTCTTAGTGAGCGGTGAATTAGTGTCAGCTAGCGTACTTCTGAAGAATATATCTAGTAAATTGTAGTAGTTGCTCAAAAGAGAATTGCAACACTCGAAGTACTCACGATCGGTAGAGGATACTTAGGCGAAATTATAGAAAACGTAGCAGGAAGGATTCTGACAATTGAAAAAAATCATAACTCTAGACCTCCTTAGTCTTATCTTAAATTTCATCCTTGTTAGTGATAATTTTGCTGCTTTATAATAGTTGTTAGATAATTGGTTAGAAATAAACATTATAATCTTTATAATTAGAAAATTGTTTGGACTTGTGTTTCTTAGCAATATTGAACAATTGCTGCTAAGCCTTAGTTCTCTATGGGATTCGACTCCGGACTTGTAAACTGGATTATATTTGCAACGACTGCTTAGTCCTTTTTATAAGGCATAGTTGGGTGTGATCAGTAAACAAAGTTATTGTTATGTGCATAAATTATAGATTGTACTTCATAAAAACTAATTTATATACATATACAATTTGAAAGTAATACAAACTAAATATCAATTTGAACAGAAAATTAAGTGTTAAAACCTCTATAATTCTAGATCCAAACCCGTGTGCGAGCCGAATTTAACATTAAACCGACATGTCTTACGTAAAATATTGTTACACCATTGTTTATTATGATTAAAAAATTTTGTTAATGTAACAAGAACATCATTAATTAATAGCACGCAGTCCAAATAGAAAAATGAAATAAAATTAAAAACCAAGTCGAATAAATAAGAATGTTTTTTCCTTAATAATTTTTTGTTTCGTTATGATTTTAGTAAACAAAGAAAAAACATTCAAAGCACAAAAGAAAAGTTATCTAAAATAATAATTTCAATCAATTATTTCGTAATCAAATACAAATACTTCGCAAAAAATTGGAAAAGAATAAATTCAACACCAAAATAAAAAAGTCTAACTATTGTTCAAGTTCATTCTAGTCCAAAGTTGTAAATTAAAAGGTTCAAATTCCTCAATTGACGTGAGGCCGGAGAAGTGACTTATTGGAAAGGGATCTTTACATAAATAGTAGTTTATATTTATTGTTTATTTTTTCTAGTTGTATATATAATTTATATATTAATTTTATATATAATTATGTATAATTAATATAATACATAAATTATGCATATATTATACCTTTATCGATTATTTTTAATTTAAGCGATTGGCTGAGCGGTTATTTGGATTAATTCTTCTATTGTTAAATGTGCCTCTAGACTATAGTCTATATAGACCGGATATTGGCTAAGCTCCTAGATTATGACTACTTTTGTGAATGTTTGAGAGGCCGTCCAAAGTATGACTCTTGGCTTGGCTTGGCTTGACTTATAAATTTATCCGCATTATTGTTTACATTAAGTTAATAAATATAAAATATATGTTTTGAATTTACTTTTTAAACTCTTATCCATAGTTAATGATACATATTTACACTTTGATTTGTTGATACTGTAGATTAATTATTTTAGCTAAGTGTAAACACACATACGGGTAGTATTTACCAGTTGGTTTTTGTTTCCCACAGTGTCAAACAACCCACACATTGATGAATTCTTGTCCATTTACGAGCATATGATTTTAGTCTAAACTTGAGAGCAAGTGTATTTAAGGTATTCGTTCATATATGTAAGGCCGGATCGGAGGAAGTTTTTCATCATGAAGAAATTATATATAAGGGAAAATCTTTAAGTCATTCTAATTTGTCAATCAATTTGGATAGCCATAGATATTCTTCATCAATTTCTTTTTCTCTAGAGGACGTAGAGTTTAGTCAACAATAGCAAAGTAGGACCTAACCAATGGGGGGCAATATTCGTGGAACTATTCACGAACAATATACCACTTGTGATCATTGACTTAGCTGCTTTAATTTGTAGGCAACTAGGCATGGAAGTCTTCAAATTCTTCAGGAATCAACTTCAACGTGCAGGAATGATACTCAATTAAGGAAAGATATTGCTGGTTGGACGTCTATTTTGTCCTTTCCCTTCCTTGGTTTTTTTCTTTATTCTTTACAAAATGTCAACTCCTTTAGAAGTCAAATTAGTATATTACTGATAGTAGGCTAGATTCACGTAGTTTAGCGTCTATTTATACTTTAACTTTATTACGCTTTACTGTCTTAGGAATGTTAAATGATGTTAAAATGGCCCTAATTGTGGATTTTATGTTTCGCAGGAGCAAAGTGTGCTTATGAAGATCTAGGATGGTGTTTGGAGCCAAATTGAAGGAGAAAGGCCCCTTGGAGTTTCTAGCATGTGAAAATGAGGAAGAAAATCGCATAAGGCACACTACTAGTCCACTAGCGCGGCCATAGCGCGTCCACTAAAGCGACCGCGCTAGTCCCAGGTGTTTGAGGCAGAATGAAGGCCCATTAGCGCAGCCTTAGCGCGCCCAGTAGCGCGACCGCGCTAGCCCAGCGATCAGAGGCAGTACACTTAGCCATTAGCGCGGCCAGTAACACGTTCACTAGCGCGGCCGCGCTAGTCCAGTTCGCACACGTTATTTTTTAGGGGTAAACTTGGAAGCTTGGGACAATTCTACTTAACCTATATAAGGTTCAACTTGCCTAAAAGAGAGGATTATCAGGGTTTAAAGTCTGGTTCAAGAAAAGCAAAAGGCAAGAGGCAAGGAGGACAATTGGGCATCAAATCTCATCTTTCTTCCTTGTGTTTCTACCATTATTGATGAATTTTTTTACTGTTGTTTTTAGCATAATTATGAGTAGCTAACTTATTTAGTCTAAGGTTTTGGTGGAACCTCTTGAGTATGAATATCTTGTTATATTAATATAGTTTGCTTGGTTTTAATCTCTATTTGTTCAACTAAGTTCTTGTTGTAGTTGATTGAAGGGCCCTCAATCAGCAGTGCCTATTTAGTGTGTATCTACTCGAGAGAGAGTGCATATTTAGGTAGTTGTTGAACAGCACAACTCCCAAAGTATAGGAGGGATCCATAACCGAGGGTTTAAAGATTGGATTAGGGATAATGATACCTTGGGTGCAATCTAAAGTGAGCTATACTAAAAGATAGCTAGCGTAACTCGGGAGAGTGCGTCTAGTAAATTATCGTAATTACTCGGGAGAGATTTACGGTAACAAGAGTGATCATGATTGATAGAGATAATTAAGCCAAACTATACGAAATATACAAGAAGGGATTCTATCAACAGGGAAAACCATAACCTTAGATTTTTCTCACATCTGTTTACAACCCAGCAATAGTTATATTCTAGTTTAATTAATTTCATTCAGTTTTAGTTAGGAGAAACACCAACAATTGATATTCACAATCTTTGGGAAGTTGAGTACGAAGAATCGAGTGAGTCTAACAACTATAGTTGATAGGTTAATTCTCTGTGGGATTTGACTCTGGGCGAAATCAGATTATATTTGCAACGTCCGCTTAGTCCTTTTTATAAAGCATAGTTGGGAGTGATCAAATTTTGGCGCCGTTGCCAGGGAATTAACGGTGTTATCAATTACAGTTTGAAGAAATACAAAATTCTTAAGTATAGTCAATTTTCTTCAATTTTCATCTATACATTGAAATTTTAACATTTGCTAACTTGGTTGTACATGTCCATGCCTAGAAAATTATCGAGAACTAGTGAAGTATTTGAATCCTTATCAGACCCCGAGAAAGTTTTCAAGGTCTTGAACCGAGCCAACCAGAAAAGCAAACAACAACCATCAATTGAACAACTTGAACCTGACATGGAAGATCTAAACAACAGGAACAACAATGGGGATGATGACGTGGTAGACCCAGTTGTGCAGATAGTGGCACCTCTTGTGCCAGAGGCTCTTTTATATGACTGGGCACAACCCACGGCGGAGAATTTTTCCACTGCGATAGTAGTCCCTCAGATACATGTTGATTCCTTTCAGATTATAAACAATATGCTGCACTTGCTGCAGAACAAAGGACTATTTTTGGGGACATACATTGAGGATCCCCAACAGGATTTGAAGAATTTCCTGTCGATTTGCAAAACTCAGAGGTAGACAAACGTCACTCAGGAAGCAATAAAACTGTTGTTGTTTCTATTCTCAGTGACAGGAGCAGCCCAAACTTGGCTAAACTCACTCCCCATTAATTCCATTACCACATGGGAGGAGTTAGTTAAGCATTTCGTGAACAAATTCCATCCACCCAACAAGACAGCTCAACAAAATGATGAAATCTTGAGCTTCAGACAGAAGCCAACTAAAACATTGCAGGAAACATGGGAACGATTTGAAGGAATGTTGGTTATTTGTCCGCGCCAAGGTATTCCAGAGCAGATGTCGGGGCAGCGCTTCTATATGGGTCTGGCAGATACTGTAAAGGCAAATGTAGATGCTTCAGCTGGTGGAGCATTCTTGAGCAAAACATGGAGAGAAATTCAGATCATGCTTGATAAAATGGCGCAGAATTCGGGGTGGACAACCAGGAATGCACCCATTACTCCGGTAGTTCACTTAGTGCCCTTCGATCCATCCAAAAATCTTGCTGAAAATATGGCCACCTTGATAACACAGATGAGCATACTAACCAAAAAGGTGGAGGAGTCAGGGCAAAAGCAGCATGTATATATTGTGGATACAACCAATGGGGGCTTATGCACATCTTTCATTAGTAAGACACTTGGTAATCAGTGGAATGCTGAATTTGATCATCATCACTACCCTGAAAATATGAACTATGTGTCGAATTATGGGGGTCAGTGATAAGGTGGACAGAATTGGGGCCAACAAAATCAACCATACAGGCCAGTTCAGCAGCAGCACAATAGTGGAAACATGGGATGCACGCGACCTCAGGGTAATGTGGCACCATACCAAAGGCCACAGGGGTACAATAATCAGAATCAGAATCAGCAACAGGCTTATCACCCCCTCTCAGCAACAACATGGTGGGAGACAGGAAGACGGGTTTTCTAGACATGAAGCAATGATACAACAGGTTATTGGGTCAATTGCAAAAATAAGTGAGAGAGTAGATGCACATGAGTCAGCTATAAAAAATATTGAAGTACAAATGGGCCAGATCTCGATGTCTTTGAATAATCGTCCTCTTGGGACATTGCCTGCTGACACTCAGGTAAATCCTAAATATTAGGGTCCAAAGCAACTTATGGTGGTGAGTTTACAAAATGGCAGGGACTTAGACTTGGAGCAGGAAAGAGCTCGGGAAAGCATACAGGCTGAGACACTAGTACCAGTGCCCATTGAATTTGATGATTCAACAAAACTGACTGAGGTGACAGTGCAGCCTACCCAAGAAGAACCCAACATGTAAGTTGAGGCTGAGAAAGAAGCTGAGACAGCCCTAGAACCGGTGATAGAGGTAGTGTCTAACAAAGAAAATTCGAAAATCATTGGGAAGAAGAGACCTCAAGCACCATTACCACAGAGGCTAGCCAAATACCAGAAAGATGAGCAGTATAAAAAGTTCTTGGATATGTTGAAACAAATACAGGTAAATATTCCTTTGATTGATGCTCTGACGGAGATGGCTGGTTATGCCAAAATGATGAAGGACTTGATATCCTGAAAATTCGACTTCCAAGACTTGGCCACAATGACCCTTACTCAAACCTGCAGTGCCTTTGTGACCCGACCAATTGTGGAAAAGCTGTCTGACCCAGGGAGTTTCACCATTCCCTGCACCATTGGTAACTTTACCTTTGCCAAGGCACTTTGTGATTTAGGGGCTGGCATTAATCTTATGCCCTTGTACATCTACAAGAGTTTAGGGATTGGTAGAGCTAGACCGACCTCTATGTTGTTGCAGCTAGCACAAAGGACGGTAAAGAGACTGTCAGACATTCTTGATGACGCATTGGTGCAGGTAGGGAAGTTTGTGTTCCCTGAAGATTTTGTGATACTGGAATGCAGAGAGGAAGAGGATATTCCCATAATTTTGGGAAGGTCATTCTTGGGCACAGGGCGAGCCCTCATTGATTGTGAAACTGGGGAGCTCAAGATGAGATTGAACAATGAGGAAATTACATTCAATGTGCAGAAATTCATGAGGCGACCAAGTGAATTCGCCAATTGTTCTCTTATTGATGTCGTGGATGTGATACTGGAGGAAGATGATGAGTCCTTGACTATTGAGGACCCCCTTGATGCATGTTTGATGAATTTAGATGCGGAAAATGGGGAGGAATTGGTAGAATGGGTGTTGGATCTTGAGGGCAAAGGCATGTGGCTGAGGTCACTGGAATTCGAGCCCTTACACTTAGAAAAGAGAGAAACTCCGCTAGCCAAGCCATCGTTTGAAGAACCACCCAAGCTGGAATTGAAGCCATTGCCAGCCCATCTCAGGTACGCGTTTCTAGGACCCAACTCTACTTTACCTGTTATTATCACGTCCAGTTTGTTAGATGTGCAGGCAAAACACCTCTTACAAGTACTCACTGAGTGTAAGACTGTTATTGGGTGGACCATGGCAGACATAAAGGGGATTAGCCCAGCATACTGTATGCACAAAATCCTGCTGGAAGAGGGGCACAAACCTGACAGGGAACACCAAAGGCGGCTGAACCCAAACATGAAGGAAGTGGTTAAGAAGGAAATTATAAAGTGGTTGGATGCGGGAATCATTTTCCCCATCTCTGATAGCAACTGGGTTAGGCTGGTGCAGTGTGTTCCTATGAAGGGTGGCATGACGGTTGTAAAAAATGACAACAATGAGTTGATATCTACAAGAATCGCCACAGGCTGGAGAATTTTCATGGACTACAGGAAGTTGAATCTAGCCACCCAGAAAGATCACTTCCCACTTCCCTTCATCGATCAGATGCTCGACAGACTGTCATGGAGGTCTCATTTTTGTTTTTTGGATAGGTACTCGGGGTACAACCAAATTTCCATTTCCCCAGAAGACAGAGGAAAGACCTCATTCACATGTCCCTACGGGATTTTGCCTTCAGAAGGATGCCCTTTGGCTTATGCAATGCACCTGCCATATTTCAAAGGTGCATGATGGCCATATTCACTGACATGGTCGAGGATATAATGAAGGTGTTCGTGGATAATTTCTCAGTGGTGGGAAATTCGTTCGATGAGTTCCTAGCAAATCTGACCCGAGTGTTGAAGCGGTGTATTGAGACGAACCTTGTGCTTAATTGGGAGAAGTGCCATTTCATGGTACAAGAGGGGATAGTCTTGGGGCACTTGGTGTCAAGCAAAGGAATTGAGGTGGATCGTGATAAAGTGGATGTTATAGCAAATCTCCCACCTCCCACACCAGTTAAAGCAATAATGAGCTTCCTTGGGCATGCCGGGTTTTACCGGAGTTCCATCAAAGACTTCTGCAAAATCGCCAACCCCCTGTGTAAGTTGCTCGAAAAAGATAACCCTTTTGTATTTTCTAATGATTGTAGGGTAGCTTTTGAGGAGTTGAAAAAGAGGTTAGTCACGACACCAATCATTGTTGCCCCTGACTGAGAGCAACCATTCGAGCTCATGTGTGATGCCAGTGACTATGCAGTGGGAGCAGTGTTGGGACAGCGAAAGGAAAATACAATGCACCCAATTTACTACGCGAGTAGGACATTGAGTGGAGCTCAGCTGAACTACACTATGACCAAAAAAGAGATGCTGGCAATGGTGTTTGCCTTCGATAAGTTCATATCAGACCTGATCGGCTCTAAGGTAATTGTTTACACTGACCATGCTGCCCTCAGGTATTTGATTGAGAAGAATGAATCCAAGCCGCGCCCGATTAGTTGGGTGTTGCTATTGTAAGAATTCGATCTAGAGATCTGTGATCGTAAGGGCACAGAGAATCAAGTCGCGAATCATTTGTCATGACTTGAAGGAGCTGAAAATATAGTGAAAGCAGAGGATATTCTGGAAACCTTTCCAAACGAGCAACTACTCGCCAAAAGCATGGAGGAAGTGCCATGGTATGCAGATATTGCAAACTACCTGGCAAGTGGTATAGAGCCCTATGAACTCTCATCTGCTCAAAATAAAAAGTTTTATCGCGACTGCCGCAATTATTATTGGGATGAACCTTACCTGTTTAGAATTTGTATTGACATTATGATCCAGAGGTGCGTCCCCGAGATAGAGCAATTTTCTGTTTTGTAGGCATGTCTCACATCAGCGTCTGAAGGGCATTTTGGAGGAGTCTGAACAGCGACTAAAGTTCTAGAGGCCGGATTCTACTGGCCAACTATGTTTAAGGATGCACACCAATGGGTGAAGGGCTGTAACGAATGTCAAAAGACGGGGAACATATCCCGTCATCATGAGATTCCCATGAACCCGATTCAAGAGGTTGAGGTGTTTGATGTATGGGGGGTTGACTTCATGGGTCCCTTTGTCAGCTCTTATGGCAATAAGTGCATACTTGTTGTTGTAGACTATGTGTCCAAATGGGTGGAAGCTGCAACACTCCCCACCAATGATGCACGAGTGGTGGTGGGGTTCTTGAAGAAGAATATATTCACCCGCTTTGGAACCCCAAGGGCCATCATCATTGACGGAGGCATCCATTTCTGCAATCGTGCCTTCAAGAAGCTGTTAGCAAAGTACGACGTGCGCCACAAGGTGGTTACCCCATATCACCCTCAGACAAGTGGACAGGTTGAGGTGTCAAATCGAGAAATAAAGAGTGTGCTGACGAAAACTGTAAATGCCACAAGAACAAATTGGGCGAAAAAGCTGGATGACGCACTCTGGGCCTACATAACTGCATTCAAAACGCCAATTGGTATGTCACCGTATAAGTTGGTGTTGGGGAAGTCCTGTCACCTGCCGGTAGAACTGGAACATCGATCTTGGTGGGCACTGAAACAGTTAAATATGGACCTTGATGTTGCGGGCACAAGTGGAGTCACCGAACTCCATGGGCTAGATGAATTCAGGTATCTTGCCTTTGAAAGCACGAGGTTTTACAAGGAAAGAATGAAGAGGCTACACTACAAGAAAATTGTGGATCAAAATTTCAAACCCGGAGATATGGTGCTGCTCTATAACTCAAGATTGAGATTGTTTCCGGGTAAACTAGTCCCGATAGTCTGGACCATTTCGTGTGGTCGAAGTGTTTCCCTCAGGTGCTGTAGAGATTGGTTATGAAAAAGATTCCCACACCTTCAGAGTTAATGGGCATAGATTGAAACCGTATGTGGGTATGGACGAGAACAAGGAAGTGTCTGTGATGCATCTCACTGAACCTAAGAGGTCGAGCTAGCCTTAAATGCGCTCATTCTGCGTCGTTAAATCAAGTGCTTCATGAGAGGAAACCCATTGATTTGTTGTAATTGTCGTTCCACGACATTAACTAAGGCACTGGTTGGGAGGCAACCCAATGTGTAATGTTTATAGTGTAAGGGATGAGTAATTGAATTGTTGAAAGTACTAACATATGTAGGTGTGAGAGGGTGAGGGTAGACTCAAGTCAATCCAAGGAAAAGTCAGAAAAAAAACATAATATATCGAAGTATTTTGAGGCTTGGGGTAGCGCGACCGCGCTACTGAGCGTGCTAGTGGTCATGCTAATGGCCCACTGTTCTGTCTCGTATCGACACCACTACCGCGGGTGTGCTAGTGACCGCGCTAGTGGCCGCACATATGGCCATATGTTCTGTCTCCACTAGCGCGGTCGTGCTATGGGCGCGCTACTGACCACGCTAGTCCCGTCGCGCACCAGGTAAGTTTTTTTTTAATTTTTTTTTTTAGTTATTGACCTTTACTTTTTCTAATTACCCAACCCTAACCCACCTCTCCCACTTCTCCAAAAACCCTTCTTCTTTTCAAGAACACTCTCCCCACCATACCCAAGTACTCACACGCCCCAAGTCTTTTGCTCACTCCAACCATAACCCAATTCTCCACTTCTCGCTCCTTACACACACAGGTATGTGTTTTCTTTACTAATTTTTTTTCTATTTTTGTAGTCTTTTTCCGTTGTTGAATGTAGTAGTTTTTATTCTTGTTTAGTAGAAGTAATTGGTAGTGTATGTGTAGTACTTGTGGGTGATGGTATTTGGGGGTGTTGTATGCCTTGATTTAGTTGGGTGAAGTTTGGGACATTATGGTGGTGATTGGAGTTTCAACTTGATTAATTGGGGG
The DNA here is from genome assembly GCA_005239525.1 of Nicotiana knightiana. NCBI lineage: Eukaryota > Viridiplantae > Streptophyta > Magnoliopsida > Solanales > Solanaceae > Nicotiana > Nicotiana knightiana. The sequence goes on along the minus strand of ML384740.1, from coordinate 6,498 downwards.
CTCCGGTGAATACTGTCCACCAAGTGTTTGTGTAAATTCCCTACTGAAGGGAAATTATTGTGACCAATTGTAAGGTGAAGTATGAGTAACCACAGTTGGGTCACCTCGTGGTGCTGTGCTAATAATGACTTTATTGTAGGTACAATGGCACCCTCTCGGAAGCGTCAAGCCACCAGATCGTCCTCCGGCAGACAAGCAAGTTCGTCCACGAGCAGACGAGCAAGAGGAGCACCTGACACTAGGCCTTTCAATAGCAACAAATTTGTATCAGCCAAGGCCCAGGACAGTTTTGCGGCGAAGGAATCAAAGGCGGCCATATCTGAACGTGGTATAGACACGGACTCACTCCGGCTTTATTGCCAAAGGATGTATAATGAGTTGATGTGGAGGAGATTAGATGTGTTCTTTGAGGAGTCCGATGAGGCTAGTGCCATGATAGTGAGGGAGTTTTATGCAAATTGTCCGGAACACAAGAATCATGTGGTAACAGTGAGGAAGAAGTAGGTGAATGCCTCTGTGGAGGCCATTCGGACGTTTTACCAGCTGCCAGGCCCCGTGGATACATACGAGGACAGCTATGAGGAATATGGTTGGTGCTATATTTAGTGGTAAACGTTCCTCCCAACCATTTATGTCTCGAGCGCAGATATAAAGTGGTATAAGTACGAGCAGAAGTTTCACTCTTCAGCCCTCACCTTTGAAGCAAAATGTTGGCTCCACCTAATCAACAACCGCTTACTCCCATCCCATAACACCTCGGAGGTGAACATTCCTCGTGGTGTTTGATTTGGTGCTTTATGACGGGTCGCGAATTTGACGTGGCCAGGCTCATGCATGAGGAGATGTTCGTCCGCAGTAAAGTCCAGAGGTATGGCTTCTTTTTCCTATCTCTTGTCACTCGATTGTGCCTTGCAGCTGGGGTACCAGGAAACTTGGCGGTGGATGGCAGAGTGCCACCGGTGTACACCTTTAGAGCTGACAGGGTTACTATTGGGAAGGAAGAAATGGCAGTTTATGATGACGAGGTGGAGAATGATTCTGAAGAGGATGAGGAGGAGGATGAGCAAGAAGATAAGGAGGAGGCGCAGCCCACTCAGGAGCAGGCTGCCGAGGTTGCAGGCCCGTCTAGGGCCAGTCGGGGACAGAGAATGGACCACCTAGAACAAGACATGGCTGGGGTGCGCACCTTGATCGTCGACCTGAGTATGCAGGTTGATGCAGTGGCTGCCCAACAGAGGAAATTCGAAAAGAAGATTATGGGCTGGCTACGTGCCCTGGGTCGTGCATGTCACCTGGACCCAGGGACAGTCTCCGACCAGGACTGAGCTTTCAGGGAAGTCCTCTTACCTCCCTTTGTTTATTTTGATTGCCATGAGGACACATCTTCATCTTAAGTGTGGGGTGGGGGAATGCTCCCTTGTATATGTACATACGTAGGAACCGATTGTTAATTGTTGCTTTTGTTAAGTTTTGTTGCTTTTGTTTTTCTTTTGTGATTTTAGTAATAGTATAACTAATTAAGTCGACCCTTTTCGACGGAATTCTTGAGGGTCCAAGTAGACCATAAAAAAAATGTATGTATATATATATTTATAATGGACTCTTCCTGACGAGGGATCTCTTGGGCAGTTTTCTTGAGGGATGTTAGTCTAAAGAAAACACCAAAAAGATTTTGTTTTTTAGGTAGTGTAGCAACTCCCCCTTGGTTTTTTATTTGACCGCGGTTCTTTTCCAAGGTTTTGCTTGAACCGGGTGTAGTTAGTTTTTTTAATTATTTTATTGTTTTAGTGGTTAGGTGTTTTTGGGCGATGAGCTAAAACAGGAAAATCATCCCTTAGTGTTGTTACACCCAAACATCAAAGACCCTAGAATGTGATGCTTAGGCTCAGTTGTTGATTCGTGTGGAGTGCCTTAAATTTGTATGTTGTAACTAACTTTAAAACTAGGTGAGAGTGTCTTGATAAACCAATCTAGAGTGAGTCATGTTCCATATATGTGTAAGGTGTATTGCATTGTATTCTATACTCCACATTCGATGCCTAGAACTTTCCCTGTGTGTTTGCAAAGCGAAATAGTAGCTCCGTTCAGTTTTAGAAGTGATATAGGCATTTCTTTGTTAAGCCGGATATAATGTATACCCACATGATTGTAATCTATCATAGTTAACCCCTTTGAGCTTATAATCTTGTTTCTTTGGCAACCACATTACAAACCTTACTCAATGTTGACCCAAGTCAGTGCATGGTTTTGAATATTGACAAATGCCTACCCAGTTGAACCAGGTCCATCAGGGAAAACATCTCGAACGAACCAATTGGCACAAGAACCGTACATGCACAANTAAACACAAACTCTTCCACCAAGGAAGAGTTGCATTAGAACTAAACAAGAACATCTCAACTTTTGGCGCTATATAATGTTGAAGTATTCCTACTGAAGAACCATTCGCACAAAGACAGAATTGAAGCAAGAACTGAAGGCAAAATTACCAGAGAAATTTTGCAAGCAGAATCCTGTGCGACACAAAGGCTACTGAACAGCTAGAAGAACCGGTTCCATCTGTTTGTCTTTCGAGTCTAGTTGGTTGTAGTAGGTGATTTAATATTGTATCTTTCAGGTTTATTAGAAGCAATTGTAATAGGTACACATTGTTCAAGTTAGAGTTAACTTTAAGCTTGTCGCGATTAGCTAGAGGCTAGTTTGCTACAAAGGGATTAGAGATAGTCCTAGGTTTACAAAAGAGTTTATTTTGTAAATGTTGTTTGTCTCAGATTGTAGTGAAGAGTTTGGGAAAATCCTACTGAGGAGTAGGTCGTGGTTTTTTCACCTTTTGAGCCAGGTGTTTTCCACGTAAAAATCTCTGTGTTTTTACTTTACTGCATTTATTATTCCGCAACAGTAGAAGTTGGAACACCAAGAAGAACCAGGTTCTTCTATTGAGACAACACTCGAAAATTGGGTAACACACAAAGTAACTTATCTTCTTGTGTGGTATTGACGTCTAAAACATCAATTGGTACCAGAGCATGTTATCCTTGAAAGGATAACACCTTGGAGAAGATCAAGATGAGTGCACCACCTGGAAATTGGGATGGTCAATCAACTGCAAGGCCACCACTCTTCAATGGCCAGTATTACTCTTGGTGGAAAAACAGGATGAAGGACCACCTGATTGGAGAAGACTATGAACTCTGGGACATAGTCACTGATGGTCCTCTAGCTACCATGAAGAAGACTGCTGAAGGTATAGATGTACCAAAGACTAGAGCTGACTGCACTGCTGAGGATCTGAAGAAATGGGAGAAGAATGCAAAGGCTAAGAAGTGGCTAGTGTGTGGACTAGGTCCAAACGAGTATAGCAAAATCCAAAGTTGCACCACTGCCAAAGAAATCTGGGATACCTTGCAAGTAGCCCATGAAGGAACACCTCAGGTAAAAAGATCAAGAGGTACTCTTCTATACTCACAGTATGAAAACTTCACTATAAAAGAAGGAGAGACAATCCAAAAGATGTACACAAGTTTCACAACTTTGACAAATGAACTTAAGTCTCTTGGTAGAGTCATTCTTGAAGAGGACAGGGTAGAGAAGATCCTGACAAGGGTCTTACCAATCTCCTGGGAAAGCAAAATCACTACTATCTAGGAATCCAAAAATATGGCAACCCTCAGATTGGATAAATTAATTGGAAACCTTACTGCCTATGAACTTAGAAGGCAGAGAATGAAGATGGATGGTCCAAAGAAGGAGAGGAGTCTAGCACTGAGAATCACTGAAGGAGAAGATCTTGAGGAAGATGAGATGGCCATGATTACCAAAGAATTCAGAAACTTTCTAATAAGAAAGAAGGGCATCTCTAGAGGAGGAAATTACAACAAAGAAAAAGCTCCAGAAAAGCCAACCAATGAGGGATGCTACAAGTGTGGAAAGACTGACCACCTTTTCAAGAACTGTCCTCAGTGGGAAGTGGAATGGAAAAAGGAGAGATATAAAAGAAGGAACTGGTCCAACCCAAGAAAACCGCAACAAAAGCTATGGTTGCTGCTTGGGGGGAAAGTTCATATGAAGAATCAGAAGATGGTGAGAATGAAGATCAGGCGCTCATGGCAATTGGAGAATCCGATGAGGAATCACATGAAGAACCAGAGGTAAGTATCTCCCATCTTAAAAATAAAATAAAGTTCCTATCTAAGGAAAAACTCTCTGAGTTGCTACTTGATTTCATGGATGATTCCGAAGAAACAACCAAAAAGAAGGAACAACTCTCTAAAGAATGTGAAATGCTAAAAGACAAATGCATGAACCTGGAAATCAGAGTAAGTGAATCTGAAAAGAAAAACATTGTCTTGTTGAATCAGGTTCATCCACTTGAAACTAAGATTCTAGAACTACAATCTGAAAACTTAAAGCTAAAGCTAGGATCTAGTAAAAAGGTTGTTGATCATTCTCATATCATGTTAGAAGAAAATGTGGGAAAACTAAAAGATAAGATGTATGCCAAGGATGAACAGATAAGAAC
>ML384738.1:75326-90521 GCA_005239525.1 Nicotiana knightiana | reverse complement strand
GTCAACAAATCATTTAATCTCTCCTCTTGACTAGAATCATCACCTCATTATGAACCCAATAATAGTGCTTGTTCTTTGATATATCTGATTGCACCGATCCTAGATCCAATAATCTTGTCTCACCCAGTACAAACTGCTCAGGCAGTAAGCCGCCCCAGACTTGACCAAAAGTCTCATATGATGCCACAATGTGCCAATAGGCCAGAACTCGAACGTGATACATAAGGAAAACGAACTCTGGAAGGGATTACTCAACTTACGCACTAATATGAACTTTCCTCAAAAAATGGGAACAAAACACACAAAACAAAATATAGAAAATTGTACTCAACATCACGTTGTTGCGGCGTGCAACCTGATCCAAATAACATACCCGTGGCGGTGTTCCACCCGGTCCACACATAAAATTTACATAAGGATATACACACCGAGCTAAATTGCTCATTACTACAAAATACTGAATATCAGCCACAAGCAACGTAAGTGCAAAATACCATCTATGGGGAGACATATAGCGTCATAAGCTACAAAAATCAAGCACAACTGAGGTGCGATATATGATCTGAATCTCGAGAACCATCGTGCTCACATCACACCATCACAACGCGGAACCTCAACACATAAGAAATTTATCAAGTAGTTACACAACTCACACGGCACAATATAACATTACATGAAATAGCCGACAACGAAACAACATCCATCATTCGAATATTCCTCCATGAGGAGCGCTATGCTAAAATGAACACATCCGGCTCACATAGAGCCCATAATCATATTTAAATCCATCCACAGACCTCAAGTCAATTCTGATCGCACCGTACTAGGCTATTAACCTTTCAGGGGTCTCTAATAAACCCCTTTTTCCCATAACACACAAGAGCAACCATCATAACCGGAGAAAACTTCCACATTCCGCAACCAAATAAACCTAGCACCCTCCAGGTATAAATTCTCAAACAAGCAATATTACCAGATTCTTCATGCTTGGTTTAAATCTTTAATCAATCGAGTGACTACAATGGCAAACTTGTACAATCTTCCCGTTAGATATGCTTTCACGACCTTCTGCACAAGGTAATAAGTCTGCACATCCATACCACCGACCGCACTAACACTCTAAAGCAAATCAAGAATCCATAATCAGGATGCAAAGCCTCTTTTATAAAGCACTTGTCTCAGGTGACGCTGAAGACAATACCAGCTTACTTTAAACATTCAAATCCCTTTCCTGATCATCCGAGCTTGTGATATCCTGGCCAACACCGAACCGCAACCCTGACCTCACTTCAAATTTTCATACCGCTCACTGCACCTAACATGATAATATGCGATAGTACAAGAATTCGTCATAATTCCTGAACCACTAATAGAGTACTCCCATTCTGATATTTCCTCTGTGAATCCGAAGTTATTTTCTCCTACTCCTCCAATGCTACATTCAAGACCGAAGGTAACATGAAACGCTCAAATCCCATTTTCATAATCTTCTACCAAAGCTCAATACTAAACCATACTACGGACTCGAAATCCTAAGGCACCACACTTTATCTATTGAATCAACTAGGACCGTTGTTTAGAGTCAGCCACTCTGATTCGATCCCAAATATAATCAACTCTAAGGCTCTGCTAGCACATGAAGACCCTCTCGAAGAGACACCTGGCCGAATCACCTTTCTTGTAAATCGCCTCTACACAAAGCACAAATCATGAGTCCTCCCAGAGCCTAAACATAAAATTGATAAGGACAACTATAGCCTACATTCCCCAAATCCTTTTCTCAAATTGCCACTATTGTTTTCTTCCCTTGGTCGTAATAATCGATCAATATGCTTATAACCCGAAACCTTGCAAGTAGATAACCACACAATCCAAACGTAGGCGGTGGGGCTCTCCACGTCGTGAAGATTACATGTAAACATCTTCCAACGATGCTGCATTGAGTACTCTTACTATAAAATCCTTAAAGCATCATGATCCCGTGTTTATTCACCAGTTGTACAAGTCTGTTCACTCCTCATGGACATCAACTAAATGTACGACAATACATTCCAATCCAAAGTCATGTTGTATCTTTCTTCATATCAAGCAACTCCTTTATGTCGTATCAAATCTCCCGCCGTATAATAGCCAATGTTCCAAATTGAATCCGTAGACCTAGTCACTGTGCACCATGAATCCTAAATCTCTCTACACTTTTCTCAAGGCGTGTAGTCATCCTACCACAGAACCTATACGCTACTCCGCCACTCTCCCACTTTGATCAAACTCATCCTCTAAGAAACTACTCGACTCATGCTTCTCACAATTGGCCTTCTAGAAGTTTAACTACCGCAATACACCTCCCACATGTCCTTCCTCATCCTTCGCTGCCCAGTTGTTGCCTTAAGTCAAAATCCATCTATGTAGCACTTGAATGAACTGATCGTCACCAGATCTAAACCCTTCTAAAAATCATATTTCTCGAGCCATCAACACTAGAAACGCCGATTCAATCCTGAACCACTGCACACTACGATCTATTACAGTCGCTTCCCCCGCACCTTTCACAGTACTCTGTTCCAAAGGCGAATTGAAGAAAACCATAACGCCGGCGCATTTAACACTTTATATTAGGACGACGACACCACATCAGTGATGAACATTTCACCACTCTTGAAAATACCAAGTATCGTTACTCCATCAACCTAACCTGAAAACTCATAGTCCATTTGCCTTTCCTCCGCCGGAAATATAATACTGAATCTCTGAATCTTGCACTGAGTAAAGATCCTTCCAATTCATTCACTACTTCAACACAGCATCCTACCATTACACCACACTGTGCGATAGCAACGCACGAATCGTCAAAAGAATAAATCCCAAATCTCAAAACTTTAGATAATACTGATACTAAGGTGAAACGATAGAACGACCTTCCGCAAGATAACGGTTATAGTCCAATCAAATACACATGTAGAAACATCATGCACCATATCTGTAGTACCATGACAATTCCTCGATTCCCAATCCATAACAAGCGCTTCACGTCGTATAAGATTGAATATGAAAGAAATAAAGGTACAAGCCTCAAAAGGATCAATTCGCACGATGAGAAATAAGGAAGGGATGTGATCCTAACTGTCCTGTAGCATTTCGAATATAAGTACAGACGTCTCCGTACCGATCCGCAAAACTCTACTAGACTTACTCATGATTCGTGAGACCTAAGGGAACCTAGTGTTCTGATACCATGTTGTCACGACCCAAATCAGTTAATAGTCGTGATGGCGCCACACAACACTGTCAGGCAAGCCAACACTAAGAAGTTAATCAAATTTCCATTTTAGTTGTTTTGAAATCATTTCTTTTTATTACATTAAATAGAAACTAATGAACTTTATTGAATAAACAAAATGTCTTTAACAAATTCAAACAATGAATAAATCCTATAGTCATCCCAGAACCCGGTGTCATAAGTGCATCAGCAATTTCTAGGAATTTAAAATCTGATACAATAATCTGTCCGGAATACAATTGGACAATAGAGAAAGTACAATACAATACTCTGAAGGAGACTCTGCTGGCTGCGGTCGTCTCGAGAGGTGCAACTCACCTAAGTCTCCGTATCACCCATGCCGATGCGCCAAACTGGGCCACTAGACATATATGTGCATGTGCAACAAAATTCACAGCAAGTGTAGTATGAGTACAAAAACAACGTGTACCCAGTAAGTATCACGCCTAACCTCGAAGAGGTAGTGACGAGAGGTCGACTTCGACGCTTACTAGCGGTCCAAATATTGTAGTACCAAAATGTGCACAAGTATGAATTCTATAAGGTTAATTTCAAACTCGATACACAAGAAGCCGATAAACAATTCCTCTAATAAAAAGAAATTTTTCAAAAGTTCATATTTCATCATTTAACGATTCATCTCAGTCCAAGGAAGAAATATCATTACTCATAAATTTTTAAGGCATCAATAAAAGCATGCGCAAATCATGCCGAGGACGTACGACCCGATCCAACAAAATAATAAAATGTGCACTGCCGGAGGGTTGAATGTCGCTAAGCATAGATGCATCTATTACCCGCTCGCGAATCATACGTGCAACGCGGTCAAACATAAATAATAGAGTTACCCCGCTCGAGAATCATACATGCGACACATGCACTCATAGATACACCTATTCAAACAGTCAATCCAGACTTTATCAGAACAACAATTACGCAGGGAAATGATAATTTCTCTTTTAATGGTCAAGAAGAGGGTGTTTAATCTTTTTAGAAATTCATTTTCCAAATTCAATATGATTTAAGCACTTTAAATTTATCAGTAAAATTACAAGTACGGCAAGTAAAGGATACTTTTGGGTCCTAGACTACCCGAACATAAGCATAATAGTATCTACACACGGACTCTCTTCACCTTGTGCGGTACGTAGCCCCCACAAATAGAAGCACTTATTTAGTTATTTCACCTATGGGGTCAATTCCTTCTTACAGGGTTAGAAAGGAGACTTATATCGATCCAAAGTTTCATAACCGGCTTACAAGCCCTTCCGATGACTCAAACCGATGCACAACGCTCCAAAACTAGCCAATAATTATGCAAAACCATTAATATACGCTCGAATACTCATTATCATCCAATTCGTAACAATTCTTAACCCCCAATCGAAAAGTCGATAAAAATCATCCTCGGGCACACGTGCCCGGATTCAAAAAATTTTCGAAGATAAAGATGACTCATAACAGTAAAACTCAAATATATATTTTATTCCCAATTCCATGCCCAAATTCGTGGCCAAAATCCAAAAATATCAATTTCTAGGTTTTCTACCTAAATCCCAAATTTTCATTAATTTCCATGTTCTAATCCATATATACTCATGTATTTAACTCAAAATTGTGAAGAAAGCACTTACCCCATTCCATATGGTGAAAATCGCCTCTAAAATCGCTTCAACCCGAGCTCCATAGCTCCAAATATGCTAAAAATGGCCGAAACTTCGATATATAACTTCTGCCCAGGTATTTACTCATCTCGATCGTGGGAGATTCTCCGCGATCACGAAGCACAAATTTTCTCAGCCCAAAATTTTCCCTTCGCGATCGCGGTAAATGCTTAGCGATCGCGAAAAACAAATGCCCAGCTCTTCCTGATAGCCTCTAATATAATGGTCATAAGTTTTTGTACAAAAATCCAAATTGAAAATTGTTTGACTTTTTGAAACCTAGACATCAAGGGATATAACTTTCATTCTTTTATCATTTTAAATTCCTTATAGATTATGATAGATAAGCTTCCAAAGTAAGCCCTATGCAACACAATGTGATTTCCAAACTCTTCCAGGACATGCTTTAGTGTATCAATCGTAGCTCTTTGAAAAAATCTCCAAATTCCAAACGGTTTAATTTTCTGAAAACTAGACACAATGGTCTACAACTTTCATTTTTGGATCATCTTTAACTTCTTTATTGATTGTAAGATACAAGCTTCCAAAATCGGATCATGCAGCAGAAAATTTCATCTACGCGATCGCGATAGTCCTTCCGCGATCGCGATTCACTTGCCATTTTCTCTCATTTTACTCACCGCGATCGCGTAGCACACTGTTGTAGCCAAAAACCAACAGCTAAAAATTGGCTAGAAATGGTCCGAAACAACCCCGAAACTCACCCGAGCCCGTCGGGACCCCGACCTCAAATCATATCACAGACTTAGTCGAGGCCTCAAATCACATCAAACAACCCTAAAACACGAATCACACCTCAATTTGAGTCTAATGAAACTAAGAAATTCCAATTTCAATATTCGATGTCGGAACCTATCAAATCACGTCCGATTGACCTCAAATTTTACACACAAGTCAGATTCGACGTTACAAACCTACTCTAACTTCTGGAATTGGAATCCGACCCCAATATCAAAAAGTCCACTAAAGGTCAAACTTCTCAAAAACCTTCAAATTTATAACTTTCGTCAAATGACCCCGAAATGACATAAAAACCTCCAATTCCACTTTCGAACACTCTCCCAATACCAAAATCACCATACGAAGCTATTCCCAGACTCGGAATCCCAAATGGACATCGATAACATTGAAATACACCTCAACCCAAATTTATGAAATTCTTCCATAATGCCAACTTCCTTAATAAACGCTGAAATGCTCCCGATTCATCCAAAACCCGATCCGGACACACGCCCAAGTCAATCATCATACGAATCTATTGGAATCTTCAAATCCCGATTCCAAGGTCGTTTACTCAAAAATCACACTTTAGTCAATTCTTCCAACTTAAAGCTCCTGAAATGAGAATTTTCTTTCCAAATTAACTCCGAACTTCTTGAAATTCAATTCTGACCACACATGCAAGTCATGATACCTGAAGTGAAGATACTCATGCCCTCCAACCGCTGAATGATGCGCTAGAGCTCAAAACGACCGATCGGGTCGTTACACCAAGTATTTGCGTGTAAAACGCAGTAAATAAGCAAAAGTGAACATGAAAAGAAGAGAAAAGAAAAGAAAGACAAAGTAAAGAAGTCAATTTGGATCATAAAAATGTGCGAGAATGTAATGAAGCGGGTATGGAAATAAGGATAATGTAGCAGTCGAGATGAAAAGAAATGGAGAGCATGTCAAACAAAGGAGAATAAGGAAAGGGATGTGCATGTCATAGCAAATTCAAACTAATAAAGGTTAATAGGGGAAGGGATATACATGTCATAGGAAATTTAAACAAATAAAGGTGAATAGAAGAAGGGAAGTGCATGTAACAATGAAAGTAATCCAAATAAGTCAGGTTGGTAATGGTAAGAGCCTAAGTGTAATTCCCCAGCAAAGTCGACATGCTGTCAAGATTTTCTCGCAAAAGCGGGCTTTGACGTGTGACAACTCTTTTAGATGGTGTTAAGAGAGAAGAGTCGCCACCTAACAATTTTTGAGGTGCGTTAGGGCACCTATTTGCAAAAAACTCTATTTAACTATTCAATGCCACCAAAGATTGCGTAAGGGCTCAAATTACCTCAAAGAGACGATGTTAGGCACTCTTCAAGGTCCACAACTGTAGGTAGTTGAATTTTAAACTATATGGATTGTATGTTTAAACTAGGCGAGCACATAATGAAGGATATGAAAGTTGAAAGTCTTATTATAACATAAACCAGCATAAGGAAAAATAAACTATATGAATAATTGGTAAAAATTTAAAAATCACTAAGGACTACAACTGCATCAGTCTATATTTAATGACTCAATCCTTTAGCAAGTATGTTAGGGAAAAGGGGGTTCCTATGTTTCTAGCCTAAAGGATCACCCCGTGCAACATAACTAATACTTCCCAACTTCCTTTAGGTAGGAATTACTCATATTATTTAGCGGGCACAGATTATCATCTCCTTCTACTGAATTACTATATTGAAGTTGTTTACTTAAAGACTTTCTAATTCAATTCTAAATTGGTCCCTATGCCTACACTACATGTCACATGCCTATGGTCCATGTCACGACCCAACCTTCCCGCAGTGAGAGGTCGCGATGGCACCTAGTCTTTACAACTAGGTAATCCTATCATTTGCAAAGAACAATGAAATTTACAGCATAAATCTTAACAATTAACAACAACATGGAATTTCCCCAAGACCTAGAACATCATGAGTCACAAGCTTCGAAGAATGACTTATTGTTCTATACATCAGTATATAGAAGTAGTAGAGGACGAAATACATAAAGAGATAAAGGGCGACTCCTAGGTATGCAGACGTGACAGATGTACCTTGAAGTCTCTGTAATAGCAGTAGGTGCACAACTAATAGTGAGGCTAGAAAGATGTACCTAGATCTTCACACAAAAATATGTGTAGAAGAGTAGCATGTGTATACCACAATGGTACCCAGTAAGTGCCAAGCCTAACCTCGGTCGAGTAGTGACGAGGTCAGGTCAGGCCCACTGGTCAATAATAAATAAGGCAAGAAAATATACAACATAATAATAGACTAGAATTTATCAAAAGGAAACAAAACAAATAATAGTACAACACATAGGTTAAACAGCAAGGAATCTCCTGAGATACTGTCTTGTAGTCCAAAAATAAATATGCATGGATAACTCCCGAGGTACTGCCTCGTGGTCTCAAAAGTAAATGTGTAGGGAGAACTCTTGAGGTACTGCCTCGTAGTATCAAAAGTAGATGTGCAGGGGGATCTCCCGGGATACCGTCTCGTAGTCCCAAAGATAAACATGCAGCTCAAACAAATGAAGATAAGTGTTACAGCAAGAAAAACTATACTTTAGACTAAGTACAATCAAGAAAAGAAGCAGGAATCCGCTAAGCATGCTGCAAAGAGTTCAGATAAGCAATTAAGACACGTAAACATGATATTCTAGGCTAACAGGATAACTACACATGCTAGTATATTCAATTAAGATGAAAACAGGTTACTACTCAGTAAATGTAAGGTTTTTCAACAAATAGCATGTCTACGGACTCGTCACCTCGCATACACGGCGATCACATATCATAACAGTACCAAATCTTAAGGGGATTTCCCCCACACAAAGTTACGCAAGTCACTTACCTCGAACCAAGCTCAATCAATTGGTAGCAATGCCTTTCCCACAAATATCAGACTCCGAATGGCCCAAATCTAGAAAAATTCAATTACATGCCATAAATATATCTATAACAAACTAATCTAATTAATGAAATCCAATCTAAAGAAAGAAATGAGGAATCGACCCAAAATGTCTCCTTATGACCACATCTCGAAATTAGGTAAAAGTCACAAAATATGAACACCCAATCTCTCACGAGTCCAACAATACAAGAATTACTCGAATCCGACCTCAAATCGCCTTACAAAACTCAAAATTTTAGTCTAGGAAGTTTTTACCATTTTCCCCCAAATATCCAACTCAAATCCCTAATTAGATGACGAAAATATCAATAGATTCATGAAATATAGCGCAATCCGGGTTAGAATCATTTACACCAACAATCTCCTTGAAGTAACCTCGAAAACTCGCCTCACACCGAGCTCTCAAAGTCCCAATATTGAAAATGGGAAACAAAACCTTGAACTTGACCTTTTCTGCCTAGTGATTCGGCATCTGCGGACCTACTGTCACACCTGCGATGCCGCACCTGTGGAATTTCCCTCGCAGGTGTGGAAATGACTTCAGGGGGATGGGTCTGCATTGATCTCGCCCAAATTAAACCAGAGTATGGAGTTATGAAGTGGTCGATTGCAATTATAATTACCCAACATGGAGCCGGGATCGATTCCTTAGGGAGCGTATATGGGATTAGTTATATACTCGGACTAAGCACATAAAGTGTCTAAAATGTACTTCCACATACTTTGTCTTAAGTTTACTTCTAAATTATGCTACTTCCACTTAGGTGTTTGTCTAATGGGTTGTGAGCTTTAGAGTGGGTTTCATTGGTCGGGGTGTAATATAGCAATCAACACACAATTACCCACTCAATACTTCTCGGTAATAGAGTGTGTTTTCCCAATTTGTCTTTCTCAAGTCCAAATGAGTAGTTCACAAAACAGTCGATAAATTCTCTAGTCGGGTTTTACTATCTCTAGATTTAACCCTTTAATTGGGACTATAAATTTCTTGAGTTCATCCTAATTTCTTGCTAGCCAAGTTTTCCTAGACTAAGTCTCTCTTTCTAAAGTAGAGACTAAGTCAAATAGGCTTGAATCAATGTTTGCAACCAATAATGAACTAAGCTAAATATTACACACCCAACCATAAACAAGACCTAAATAAAACACCATTAGGTACCCACGTTAGGGTTCAGTTACAAACCTAGCTATATATTTAGCTACTCATAGTGGGTTATGAGGAAAATAAATGAGAAAAGATGATTAAACTCTTATTAAATGATAATGATATGAAAACCCAATATAAAATTGATACACTATCATAAAGTTTCCTAAAGCAGTAAAGAAAAACTGCAACCAACTTTCAGATATTCATAACATAACCTTATTTTATAAAAAAACACTATTTATACACAACTGAAATTTTCGGATAAAATTGCACTTTCGAAGGTTCTGCGGCCGCACAATTCTGTGTGTGCTCCGCACCTTGCTGCAGCTCTTGAAAAGAGTGGCTTCTACAACTGCACAATTTTGGATTACGGCCGCACTTCTTTAGTTCTGCGGACCGCACAATTCTGAGTGCGGTCGCACTTTTGATTTCTTCGGCCGCATAATCATAGTGCGGTCCACACTTCTTGATGGTGTCAGATTTGGAACTCTCTGATCTTTGTCTTCTGCGGCTGCACAATTATTGTGCGATCCACACTTTTCAAAGAAGCTCTGTCAATATTCTTTCATGATCAGCAGCCGCAGACAGAAATCTGTGGTCCGCACTTTGGCCTTTTTACTTGACTTTTGTCCTTGTTCAAATACACTCCTTCTTGAGTTGAATTTCATCACTTTGGCTCATTTTCTACTACTTCTACAAGCAAGCATATTCTATCAGTTTTCGATAATACCTTTAAACATTTTTGAGCTAAAACAAAAGTAAAAAGGGCGCAAATAAGTAGTCAAAATCCCCACTTATCAGCTCCCCCAAACATAAGCGTTTTCTTGTCCTCAAGAAATTAAGGTAATTTCCACCTCCACAAGAAAAGAACTATTCCAGCTAAGTCAAGATGAATAAAACACACATCAATTGGGACCAACAACTAGCCACACACTCATGCCTTATCAACAAGGCAATGTTTTGAAGTTTAAAGCACATATAATTTTAATGTGACATTTGAGCATTAGGAGTTGACTTTACTCATCAAGGAAGCTCGCCACTTTCATGTAGGTCACTGTGGATCCCAAACTCCTCCTCCTATACTCTCCGTTAGCTCATCTCACTTACGAATGTAGCACTCGACTCAATGATTTGTGAAAAGTTCGCTCATTACTCTCAAAAGAATGTCGCAAGTACGGCTCTAAGTACCAAATGCTTGCCCCTCATATAGATCACCACTAATGTAATCTTACCCGGATTGAAATCACGTAGGGATTTTTCGACATGTAATGAGTGATTTTGGACTAAGGTAGGAAATGTTGGAATAGAATGAGTTAATCTTTCCTTAAGCTCCATTTTCTCTTTTTAGCTCATGATTTGCCGACTCTTTGGGTCATTTTCTTTTTTCCTTAGGGGAACTAGAGACTTAACATCATTCTTTCTTGGTCATGATATTCATTTTCTCCTTCTTTGTTTTCTCCATGCTTTACACTTTTGCTTTATTTTGGATCCCTTCAACTCTTCAATTTATTCACTTTCTTTTTGAATTTATCTTTTGTTCTTTCTTTCTCTTTCTTTGCCTTTCCTTTTATTCATTTCTTTTCTTTTTTCTACCTTGATACCACTTTCAAACTCCTCATCTCTCCCCAAACTTACAATTTGGCCAATTATTTCTCATTAGTGTTAAGGAAAGCTTGTGTGCCAAAAGATGGTCACTATAAAACGGGTAAAGGCTTGTAACATGGTTATTAAATGAGAAAGGCGTTAGGCTAAAAAGGGTTGATTAGGGATAACATCATTGGCGGGCCATGTAAAATTTCAAACTGGGTCAATCAGAGCCTACAATAACTTCTCAAGCTAAGCAAAACATATAATTTTGCCTAGAAACACATTCAGGGAAAGTTCTAGACCATTTGCAAGGGTACTTGGACTTGTAAAAAAACATATCACCTCTCACACATATAGATTGTTAAAGAGGATATAATCGAGGGCCCTTGACTACCGTATTCAAGATTGAAAATTGCTAATGGTTCAACTAAACCACTCGATGATTGCCTAAGTCAACATAAGTGTCACAAGGTCACTAACTAGAGCCATTTCTTTCCAAGAACTTGTTTTTAACCATAAGGGTGTAGTTAAGTGTGTTCGTACCAAGTGAAGAATGCTTGACCCTTTTATTCATTATTACTGTTATTTTTACCTAAAACATTAAAAACGGACTTAATCCCTTAAGAAGGTTGTCACACCATCCATCGTTGGGAAGAGCCACCTGGTTCACACAAAGACCACCTTTGGAAACAACCGTGACATTAAGAAAACCAAAGGCTTATTGATCACTAAAACATATAAAGAAGCTACCAAATCAAAAAGAAGCTATTAAAGTAAATAAGAAGTTAGACTACTAAGAAAACAAAATAAAGAAGCTATGAAATAAACTACTGAAAGTAAAAAATGAATATACAAACCGAGAATAGGAAATAGAATATATACATCAATAGAGAGGGAGGAATATATACATAATGAACTCTCTATGTGGTCTCAGTGTGCATGGAAGCTTCACCACCCTCAGGATCCTCCAACTGGATCTCATCACCCTCTTCTCGGGGAGTAATGGGGTTGGTAAACATCTGAAGCACCTCCTCCGCAATATGGGTAGCAAGGTCTGGCTCGTCAGACTGGCCATCGGGTGCCACTGGTTCTGCCGGGTCTGCTGGTACATATGGATCTGTCTCCATCAGTAAGTCAAATAGAAGATCACCAGCTGCTGCTATCTTGGTCACCTCTTTCCTCAAGTTGTCCATTGATTTTCTTGAGGCATGTGATTTCCTCATCTTCTTCACCCGTTTACCCAATTCCTCAATCGCTCCCTCGAGTTCCACCAATGTGTCCATGGTGGTTTTCTGATTATCCAAGATCTTCTTCAATGTTTCCTCCACTGAATGAGGAACCTGTGGTGTTGCTGGGGTAGAATACTGTGTTGCAATAGCAATGGATATATCAGACAAGTTTGCAATAGCTGTCTGCATCCAGTTGTTGAGACTCGCCAATGTCTGGGAACTTGCAACGCACTGAGTGGATATGTGGAGATGGAAGGCACTGATACTGATGTTGATGGTCTAGAAGATAGAGGTGGTGGCATACATGTCAACTGTCTCGGTGGAAATACTGACTCTTGTGGAAGGCATGGAAGTTGTAGAAGTCACTAAAACATATAAAGAAGCTACCAAATCAAAAAGAAGCCATTAAAGTAAATAAGAAGTTAGACTACTAAGAAAACAAAATAAAGAAGCTATGAAATAAACTACTTAAAGTAAAAAATGAATATACAAACCGAGAATAGGAAATAGAATATATACATCAATAGAGAGGGAGGAATATATACATAATGAACTCTCTATGTGGTCTCAGTGTGCATGGAAGCTTCACAACCCTCAGGCTCCTCCAACTGGATCTCATCATCCTCTGCTCTGGGAGTAATGGGGTTGGTAAACATCTGAAGCACCTCCTCCGCAGTATGGGTAGCAAGGTCTGGCTCGTCAGACTGGCCATCGGGTGCTACTGGTGCTGCCCGATCTGCTGGTACATATGGATCTGTCTCCATCAGTAAGTCAAATAGAAGATCACCAGCTGCTGCTATCTTGGTCACCTCTTTCGTCAAGTTGTCCATTTATTTTCTTGAGGCCTGTGATTTCCTCATCTTCTTCACCCGTTTACCCAATTCCTCAATAGCTCCCCCAAGTGCCACCAATGTGACCATGGTGTTTTTCTGATTATCCAAGATCTTCTTCAATGTTTCCTCCACTGAATGAGGAACATGTGGTGCTGCTGGGGTAGAATGCTGTGTTGCAATAGAAATGGATATATCAGACAGGTTTGCAATAGCTGTCTGCATCCAGTTGTTGAGACTCGCCAATGTCTGGGAACTCGCAACGCAGTGAGTGGATATGTGGAGCTGGAAGGCACCGATATTGATGTTGATGGTCTAGAAGATGGAGGTGGTGGCATACATGTCAACTGTCTCGGTGGAAGGACTGACTCTTGTGGAAAGGCATGGAAGTTGTAGAAGTCATAGTAGCTGAATCTTCAACCACCACTGATGGCTCATCGCACTGGCCTACGGTAGCAGTTGCCTTACCCTTGAGCTTCTAATTCCCCGGGTCCTTCAAAGAATACCAGGTGAAGGGATATTAGCCCAAACATTCATATCAAAACTCCCCGGATCTACCTTTGCATCCGTGGGATACTTTATGAGGGTGTTTGGATACGGGTAGGAGCTCTCACCCTTTATGACAACTACCTACATGTTGGCCGACATGATGGCACCCACATTGATTGGATACCCGACCATGATAGACGCCACCAAGACTGCCCGGGGGATTGGAAGATTGTTCTCATGTTGGTTCGGGTCTATACGGCTGCATACAAATGCTTGCCGCCCTTTTGCTTCAAAGTTGAGGGTAGCCCGTGCAATGGGAACCCTCATTGTCATCCACGATGGTGGTGGTCCTGGAGCTGCTAAGAGCTCTGCTAGCCAAGGGCGAGTTGCATCACCCATTGAAAACTTCTTCAAGTACTGAACTGGCTCCACCCCCTTGAACCCCAAGTAGGTGTTCAGAGTACTTTGATCAAATCTGACCTTTAGGTTCCTCACGTTGGTCTCTTTAGTACCTTCTTGATGTGTGGCATTTTGGCGTAGAATTCCCGTACCAAATGCTCCTTGGCATCCATAACACTCTTAGTGAACCACACCTACCCGTTTTTCTCCCTGAATTGTTTAACCACATTTGGATTGAATCTATCCAAATACTTCAATAGAAACTGTTGCTCGAGTGCGAGCGATCTCTAGGGCTACCACTCTTTGAACTTGGTGAATGCTGTCAGGCTCACAAATATGTCTTCCCATACCTCCTTCTTTTTGGACCTCTCTAGGATGCCCACTCTAGTGTCACCTCCTCTACCATCATAAGGAATATCATCGTCATCATCCACTACAACTGGTGCATGGGGGTGTGTGTAGAGGAGAATTCTGAACCCTGGATGCCTTAATCTGAACCCTCAGAAGAACTGTGGATATTTCATTGCGGAGTTGGTATCTCCCATGGAACTGTGGTTGTTGAGATTGGGCCTCAGGTTGTTCCTCTAATGGGTGGCCCTCGATCGATTCTCTAGACGGGATATAAGAACTTGATTTTGAGGGCTCTGTGGCCCTACCTCTACCAGTGGTTGCTTTCTTCTGTACTGCAAGAGGTTGAGTACCATTCCCTCGGCCTCGGGAGGATTCACCCCTCCCTTTAGAAATATCACCTCGACCTCTTGATCGAGCCACTATCTGCAATACAAAGCACATAAGTCAGTTAAAATTCATAAGTAGATTATTAAAATTTGCATGCAAAACAGTGTTTAAAAGGGGGGGGGGGGGGCGGCCCTAACAATTCTGAG
>ML384738.1:62984-75058 GCA_005239525.1 Nicotiana knightiana | reverse complement strand
GGGTTTAAAAGGGGGGGGGGGGTGCGGCCCTAACAATTCTGAGTGTGTCTTCATAGTGCCTTGTGTGGACCGCACAATTTTGAGTGCGTCCGCAAAAGTCCAGTCCCAGCGTTGCTGGTTGTCTGAAGTTTGAATCTGCGTCCATAGTTCATTTTCTACGGACCGCACAATTTTTAGTGCGGTCCGCACATTGAATGCCCAAATTTTTCCCTGACCAAGGTTCTGCGGACCACACAATTTCATGTGTGGCCGAACAATTAAAAATTAGACGGCACAAAACTTAGGTTTTTCAATTTTTTCACAATTTAGACATGGTATTGGAAAATTAAACATGATGTCCAATTTACCCATCCCCCAATTAACTAGTATGAAGTTACCACACAATATTAAGCACATATGATGAATTATTTAACATTTTAGGCCTAAAAATAACTATACTAATTAAGAACAAAAACTACGAAAATTTGAAAAATCTAAAAATGAATTGAACATACCAGTGAGGATGGATGCATGGGAGAATATAAGCTGATGAAATGAGTGTGAAGTTAGAAACAATTTATGTGCACTGTGCTTTCTTTGGTGTCAAGAGTTCAGAGTGCGTAAAATTTGAAACAGTGTGAGCAGAGCCTATTTACAGGTTAACCAAATTAGGTCAAAAATTGCAGTTGAGTGCGGTCGCACAATTTTGTGTGTAGTTTACCTGATCCCTCTGAAAATCTGCGGTCCACAAAAAATTGAGTGCGGCCACAGATGTTTGTGCGAACGGCACAATTTCATGTGCGGCTGAAAATTGGCCAATTCTCTGCAATTTCAAACTTCAAAGAGTTTCATTTTTTGGTCTTCCAGTTTTGCGGCCGCACAAAGAGACTCATTTCTACTGTGGCATGCAAGATCATGCGGTCCGCACATTCTCAACATGTAGCCATTTTTTCGAGCATAGTTGTTGCAAAGCACTCTCATTCCTGCAATTCACTTCAAAAAAAGTTAGCACAAAACAAAACCTATCTAAAAATAAGAAAAATGGGTTGCCTCCCAAGAAGCGCCTGATTTGACGCCGTGGCACAACGCAGGTTACCATCAATCACTTGAAATGAATTAATGCTACCATGTGGTCATCATTAACTTTTCCAAGATAATGATTCACCCAATAACCATCGACTCTAAACACTTCATCATTTTTATTCATCAAGTCTAATGCACCAAAGGGTGTCACATTCACAACCTCAAAAGGACCCCTCAACTTTGACTTCAATTTTCCCGGAAACATTCATAACCGAGAATTTAACAATAACACAAGATCACCTTCTTTGAACTCCTTATTCTGGATGTACTTGTCATGGAGGTACTTCATCTTTTCCTTGTACAAAGAAGAACTTTTATATGCATGGTACCATAATTCATCAAGCTCATTCAATTGTGCCACCCTTAGGTTAGCGGCGAAATCCCACTCAAGATTAAGCTTCTTTAATTCCCACATGGCCTTGTGCTCGAGTTCCACCAGAAGGTGACAAGTTTTTTCGAACACTAATTGGTATGGAGACATACCGATCGGTGTTTTTTTAGCTGTCTTATAAGCTCAGAGAGCATCACCAAGTTCTTCAATTAATCTGTCTAGGTGGCATTTACTGTCTTTAAATAAATACTATTGATCTCCCGGTTTGAGACTTCCACTTTCCCGATTTCTTGAGGGTGATAGGGGGTCGAGACTTTGTGAGTGACACCATACTTGATGACTAAGGTATCAAATGCTTTGTTGCAAAAGTGCGATCCCCCATCACTTATAATGGCCCTTGGATTAACAAATATTATGAAGATGTTCTTTTTCAAAAATGCCACCACACTTCGAGCTTCCTTGTTGGGTAAAGCCACGGCTTCAACCCACTTTGACACATAGTCCACGGCTACCAAAATGTGGGTGTTCACACAAGAGCTTACGAACGGTCCCATGAAATCAATTCCCCACACATCAAAAATGTAAATTTTTTAAGATGGTGGTGAGGGGAATCTCATTTTTCTTAGAAATACCACCGGACCTTTGATATTCATCACAACACTTTACTAGATCACTAGCGTCCTTGTAGAGGGTAGGCCAATAGAATCTGCAATTCAACACTTTTTTCGTCGTTCTCGCTCCACCATGGTGACCACCATATGGTGAAGAGTGGAAAGCCTCAAGAATTTCCACTTGTTCTTCCTCTGGCACACATCGTCGACTCATGCCATCAGTACAAATCCGGAAGAAATACGGTTCATCCCAATATTAGTCGAGGAAATACTGTTTGAGCTTCTTCCTTTGGTTTTAAGAGAACTCATTCGGTAAAATAGCACTCACAAGATAATTTTCTAAGTCGGCGAACCATGGAATCTCGGTCATTGAAATGGCTAGAAGTTTCTCGTTGGGGAAGGAATCATTTATCTCAAGGCAATCATGTGGCCTCTCCTCCTCCTCTAAGCGAAACAAGTGGTCTGCCACATGGTTTTCACTGCTTTTGCGGTCTTGAATTTCTATATCTAACTCTTTCAATAAAATCACCCACCGTATTAACCTCGCCTTTGAATCCTTTTTGCTTATTATGTACGGAAGCACCGCATGATAGATATGGACAATCACCTTTGTACCGATAAAGTATTAGTGGAACTTCTCCCTAGCAAATACAATGGTAAGTAGCTTTTTTTTGGTCACTGTGTAATTGACTTGGGCATCGTTCATGGTCTTACTAGCATAGTAGACCAGATGTAAGATTTTCTTGATACGTTTCCCCAAAATTGCTCCGACGACCACATCACTTGCGTCACACATGAGTTCAAAAGGCAAGCTCCAAGCCGATGCGGTGATAATAGGAGTAGTAGTCAATTTGAACTTGAGCAATTTTAATTTCATCATGAAATCCTCGTTGAAATGGAATTTGGCATCCTTCTCCAATAGCTTACAAAAGGGGTTAACCACTTTGGAAAAATCCTTGATGAAACGGAAATAGAACATCGCATGACCCAAGAAGCTCCTCACCCCATTCACGGATGTAGGGGGTGGGAGTTTAGAAATTACCTCTATTTTGGACTTGTCGACCTCAATACCATTCTTTGAAAATTTGTGGCCGAGGAAAATGCCTTCCTCGACCATGAAGTGACATTTCTCCCAATTCAATACCAAGTTTGTCTCATCACATCTTGCAAAGATCTTATCCAAATTTTTCAAGCAATCATCAAAGGAATTCCTAACTACGAAAAATTCATCCATGAAGACCTTAAGAAAATCCTCCACCATGTCGATGAAAATATTGATCATATACCATTAAAAAGTCGTTGCTGCATTGCATAACCCAAATGGAATCCGCGAGAATGCAAAAGTACCATAGGGACATGTGAAAGTAGTCTTCTCTTGGTCCTCCGGAGCAGTAAGAATTTAATTGTAGCTAGAATATCCATCAAGGAATCAATAGAAATCACGTCCGGCAAACCTATCAAGCATTTGAATAAGAAAGGGAAGTGGGAAATCATCTTTCCTCGTGACTTTGTTGATCTTGTGATATTCCATACACACTCTCCACCCGGTCATCATTCTTGTAGAGATCAACTCGTTCTTTTCATTGGTGACCATAACCATGCACCCTTTCTTTGGGAAACATTGCAACTGAGAGGTCTACGAGCTATTGGAAATGGGGTAAACAACCCCGACATCCAACCACTTTATGATCTCCTTCTTCACCACCTCTTTCATTGCTTCATTTAGTCTTCTTTGATGTTCAACGGAGGGTTTGGCATCCTCCTCCAAAATAATCTTGTGCATGCAAAAGACGGGGCTTGTACCCCGAATATCCATCAATGCCCATCCGATAGCTTTCTTCCTGTTTTGTAGAACAGCCAAAGTAGAGTCTACTTGCACGTTAGTCAAACAAGAGGAAAGAATAACCAGTAAAGTAGAGCACGAGCCTAGGAATTCATACCTGAGATGTGGAGGCAATGTATTTAACTCAAAAGTGGGAGGCTCCTCGATCGAGGGCATTGTTGGAAACCACCTTTTCGGTTGCCTCATAGATTTGCACACATGAAAACCACCTTTTCATCACCCACTCGGAAGGTGAGCTCACCAGCTTCCACATCAACAAGAGCCTTCCCCATAGCAAGGAAAGGTCTCCCTAGTATAATAGGCTCCTCATAGTCCACTTCACAATCAATAATCACAAATTCCATCGGGAGAATGAACTTATCAGCACGAACCAACACATCATCAATAATACCCAATGGTCTCTTAATAGTACGATCCGTCATTTGTAGCATCATAGAAGTGGGTCTTGGTCGCCCGATCCCCAACATTTTGAAAATCAAGTAGGGCATTAAGTTGATACTCGCCCCTAGATCACAAAGAGCCTTGGCAAATTCGTTGCTTTCAATGGTGCAAGGGATTGTGAAAGCGCATGGATCTTCTAATTTCGGAGCCATTGAGTTCACAATTGCACTCACTTGATGTGTCATCTTTATAGCCCCACAAGTCATCGACCTTTTCTTTGTCACCATATCCTTCATGAACTTTGCATATCCGAGCATTTTCTCCAAAGCCTCAACCAATGGAACATTAATAGATAAGTTCTTCATCATGTCAATGAACTTTTTGAATTAGTTCTGGCCATTTTTCTTGGAAAGCCTTTGAGGGTATGGAGGAAGAGGCCTTGGCATTGGTTCCTTAGCCTTTGGCACTACCGGTTCCGGTATGTCAACAATGAGTTCCCTAGACGGGTTCACTTCTTCTTGAGTCTCCTCTATATTTTCATCAATATCAATTCTCACTTTGTCATTAGATTGAACCACATTGTTTGGAATCTCATCTTCTTGATTTACTTATTCATCAACCACAATTCTTCTTTGACTTGAGGTGGTTTTATCCCCACCTTTTCCACTCCTTGTGTTCACGGCGATGGCATGCCCCGTGTTGTCTCAATACTTCGGGTTCACCACCGTGTCACTTGGTAGTTCCCCCTTAGGACGAGTGTACAAATCTTGCGAGATTTTCCTCAATTGAACTTCTAAATTGCGGATTGAAGTGTTGTAAGAGGCTAGTTTAGTATCAGAGTCAGCATTTTTCTCTATCTTTTGTTTGAACATGTTCTCAATTCTCCCAATCTCATTGTTGGAAGATCTAGGACCATGGGAAGGATAAGGAGGCGGTTGCTTAGTTTTTGATACATCAGGGGTATTTGAAAGCCCGACACCCAACTCCCTTGGTTATTGTTCCAACCCCCTTGGTTGTTGCCACTCCAGTTGTGTTTGTTTTTTTGATTGTTCCAATTACCTTGGTTGTTATGATTTTTCCAATTACCTTGGTTGTTACCACCACTCCAATTACCTTGGTTGTTTGAGTTCCAATTCCTTTGATTTCCTTGAGATCGCCATTGTTGTTTATTCAGGCCTTGAGAGTTGTTTCTTTGCCCTTGGAAGTTGTTCATATATTGCATTTCCTCCTCTTGTTCATTATAGGATTCATCTTGGTTAAACTCACCATCTTCTTGCACATAATGTTCCACATGGTTTTGCACTTGTTGACCCTATTGCCTTCGCTCGTTCATCATCATATTTATACAATCCATGACCTTGTTGAAGTTGATATTTGGCTAATTGATTCATTATGGTGGTCAACTCGACAATTGCCTGCCCATTATCATGCAATTATTTATGTAGGTGAATCCCATTTGGATTACCTTGAGGAACATTTGTTCTACTTTTCCATGCTGATGACGTATTCACCATTTCATTTAAGATCTTACAAGCTTCGGCATATGGTGTTGTCATGAAATTTCCACCGGCAAGTTGGTTGACTGTGCATTGATTGGTAATATTGATCCCCCTATAGAAAGTTTGCTGAATCATAGCCTCCATCGTATCATTGTTTGGTTACTCTTTCACCATAGTATTGTACCTCTCCCATATCTCATGCAAAGGCTCATTGGGTTCTTGCTTGAATGCTAGAATCTCGTGTCAAAGAGTAGACATATGCCCCGGAGAAAAGAACTTGGAAATGAATTACTCTGCCAATTCATCCCATGTACGGATCGAATGGTTTGGCAATATTTCTAACCAATCCAAGGCTTTCCCTCATAGAGAGAAGGGAAATAGCCTCAACCATAGAGCATCCTTGGAGACGTTGGTCTGTTTACTCCCCGAGAAAGTGTCCATAAACCTCTTCAAGTGTTTGTTAACTTTTTGACACGGAGCCCCGGTGAAGAATAAATGTTTGTCTAGCAATGTGAGCATAACATTAGTGATTTGGAAGTTTCCAGCCCTAATGCGGGGCGGAACTATGGCACTTGCATATCCTTCATTTGGAAATACCTAGTGTGGATCCGCTCTTGGTGGAGGTGGGGGAGCAACGGGAACATTGTCTTGAGGCGGGCGGCCTCGTTTATTTGCTTGAGGTTCAAGAGGAACCTCTTCAACTTGCTCATCCTCCCCATCATTCCCCAATGGCGAGTCTCTGAGAGGATCATTGTTGCTAAGAGCCATTTTTGTATCTACAATTGTCTCACCAAAATGATTATTGACATGGAAGGAAAGGAACACAAGTCACACACAAAACCAAATATATAACTAAATCCATTTTTAGCTACCCGAAAACGGCACCAAAACTCCAACTAGTCGGTGATACCGCCCAAAATCGCCAATGCCAAAAATTTTAGATGTGCATCAACGCCTTGTGATTCCATGGTTGAGATGCGATATGTGATTTTGTCGTGCTGATGATAAGACTGTTTAGAGGACATGAGTTCGGGTTTTGATTGTAGCTTGAGCACAGAGATTTCGATTGTGTGAGCACGTGCTTTGGGACTTATATGTCTGGTGGTGTCCCTATTAGTGGAATTTGTGATTGGATGACTATGTGGTGAATATGATATGACTGCAAGATGTGTTCAGAATATTCGAATGTGACGAGAAGAGTTTACTTGAGATGTAAACGACTATTGGGTATTTGGTTTCTGTCTTGATGCGACATTTGGTTCCGAGTTATGAGGGTATTGAAGGATCTTTCATGTTGCTTAATGCCAAAACGAATTAGGTTCTCATATCTTATTGTTTATATCAGACTCATGAAGATTAAGCGATCCTACATAGTAATTGTGGTTGTGAAAGGGTATGAAGAGATGTTAGATTGAGGCTAAGCAAGTGGGTTACCTCATATTGGGTGTCCTGAGGTTGTATGATCCCTATGTTGCTTTGTAGAGAGTTCCCCTTTTTCTAGTGAATTATATGTGTTCCAATTTGAGTTTGGATCGCTTATGTAAGTTGGCTTGGCTATTACTGGGGTGAATGAGAGATTTGTAGATTATTTGAGGTACTATGTGGGTTGCGTATGTGAGCTTATTCAGAGTGTGGGTTACTTCCTAGGGTGCGGGTGTGCTAATGGGGAATAGGTCATTCAGCTCATCTGGTCGGTTTTATTGAGGTTTGAGTGGAGTGGAAGGCTCTCGGGTTCTAATAGGTTCAAGATTTATATGTAGCAATGGAGAATTTTCAGGATTTGTATATGGCTAGAAACCTGGATTTACATTGGATGGTGTCGATTCTCGTGGTGTTTCTATATCCTTATGGATTCTACATTCTAGTATCAGGAAAGGGGGAAAATCGTCTTTAGATTCACGAAAGGTCCCTTTAGAGTGGGTGTCTCAGTTCTGGTACTTTTGGGGTGCTTAAGAGGGAATTCAGTGGCTTCTGAGTCTTAGGGCGATGTGGTTCTATGCTTGAGTTTGTGGGGCACGTTTGGTTAAGGATCATAGTTTTCTAGCAAGGAGGAGTATTAATTTGAAGGCAATTCGGGAAGAACTCGGAGAATTAGGACCTCTTGATAGTAGGTTGGATCAGCACAATAATGGATATAATCGGTCCTTTGGGTGCTTATGATGTGGTGGGTTTCTGCAGGTTCTTCGTGGAAATGCTCTTGGGTTTTGGAAACTTGCATGGCTTGGTTGAGTTAAAGAGATTCAGTTATGATGGCTTGATTATGTGAAATTAGGGTTCGAAGAGTTCTCGATGGTTACTACCACGGTTCGAGGTGTATATTTCCTAGCGGTGTGTGGAACATGTTGTGCATTGTGATTTTCTGCTGGATGAGATCAAATGGAAGGTTTCCGACTGATCGCATGTGTATTTTTTATTGGGACTCAAGGTTGAATTTGAGATTATCGTACTTTTCATATGATGGCATAATAGGTATGGTATGCTGTGTAGGATTGATATTGCATATGCAAGGTCACGATTCAGTTTTGTAAGGAAGGTCCTGAATTCTTAGGCAGCATAGATAGTTTCAGATGACTAGGTGAATGATATTACTATTTGGTATTGCTTGATGAGAGTGTACATTTCAAAAGAGGCATTGTATTTGATTTATTGAAACTTCATTAGAATTGTGCACTTTCCTGGTTGACTGATTGTTAGTATTCAAATTTTGCTATGTGGAACGGAAGAATTATAGAAGTATTCCTCGTGGGATAATAGTGTACGAGATATATGTTAGACATTTGGGCGGTGGAGTTGGGTTCAGATATGGTGATTCGTGTGTTCTATGTATTTGGAGACTAGGAGTTTTCAGGAGCAGATTGTTTCATGGTTGTGGATGGTGAAGTTGTGGCTGAAGCTTGCCAGATGATAATATGTGTTATGATTCAGTCATTGTGGACTTTCAGATGGTATTGATGCGAGGCTAGAATTCATGGTTTAATATGTTATATGCGTTACATTTTATGTGCGTTAATGATAAAAACACACTTTTTATGTGCTTAATGGAGTTTATTTCATGTGTAGGTGAAGTGGAGATGGAAACGAAGCTAAAGGGATGCAAATACGTTTGAAAATACGCTTAAGGGTCGAAGAGGAAACACCCGGGCGATAGCCGGGAGTTTGGCCCCAAAAGCCAGGCAGCACTGGCGTTAGGGGGAAGTTTTGCCCCTAAAGCCAGGCAGCCCCTGGCGTTAGGGGAGAGTTTCGCCCCTAAAGCCAGGCAGCCCCTGGCGCTAGGGGGGCGTTAGAGACCAAACACCAGGCCTGCCCTGGCCTTAAAGGGGCATTTGAGCCCAAACGCCCGGGGTCCCAAGTTCGTTCAATTCCAAGTTTTGACGAGTTTAAGTGTTTCCCGGTTGAAATAGAAGTCTCCTACACAATTAGGGCTTGTCTTAAGCATATAAATAGACCCCTAAACCACAACTTGAAGAGGATTCGAAGGATTCGAAGAGAGGAAACCATTAAAGTGACAAAGCATTGATTTTTACATCTTTTATTCATTGNTCAAACAGTTCGTGAACAAGTTTCATCCACCTAACAAGACTGCCCAACAAATTGATGAAATCTTATGCTTCAGACAAAAACCAGTCGAAACACTGCAACAGACTTGGGAACGATTTAAGAGTATGCTGGTTATCTGTCCACATCATGGCATTCCAGAACAAATTTTGGGGCAGCGTTTCTACATGGGTTTAGCTCATACTGTGAAAGCAAATGTTGATGCTTCGGTTGGTGGAGCATTCCTGAGCAAAACTTGGAGAGAGAGTGAACTCTTACTTGATAAAATGGCACATAATTCAANTATTATGTATCTACTTGAGAGAGAGTGCATATTTAGGTAGCTGTTTGAACAACATCACTCCCGGGGTATAGATGAAAGTCATAGCCGAGGGTTTAGAGGTTGGATTAGAGATAACGATATCTCGGGTGCAATCTAAAGTGAACTGTGATGCAATCTAGCTAGCGTTACTTGAGAGAGTGCGTCTAGTAAATTATCATAATTACTTGAGAGAGATTTATGGTAGATAGAGTGTTCATGATTGATAAAGACAACTAATCAAGCTATATAAAGTATCGGAGAAGTAAATTCACCGACGGGGGAAACCATAACCTTAGATCTTTATTATAATTGTTTACACCTTAGCATAGTTAATCTTTAGTGTTAGTATAAATAACATCAAGTGAAAATTGAGTATTCTAACAACTTGCTTGATACGTAAATTCCCTGTGGGATCGACTCTGGGCATAATACCCCGGATTATATTTGCAATGCCCGCTTAGTCTTTTATTAGACATAGTTGAGCGTGATCAAATTTTGTCGCCGTTGCCGGGGAATTAACGGTATTATCAATTGAGTTGGAAGAAATACAAAATTCTGAAATATAGTGAATTGTCTTCAAATTTTCGTTTTCACATTGAAATTTTAACGTTTGCTAACGTGTTGCAGGTGCATGCCTAGAAACTCATCGAGGACTGGTGAAGTAATTGAAGCCTTATCAGACCCCGAGAAAGTTTTCAGAGCCATTAACCGGACCAACCGGAAAAGCAAACATCAACCACAAATTAAACAAATTGAAGCCAACATGGAAGATGCACATAACCGGAACAATCATGGGGTAGATGTGGTAGACCCAGTCACTCAAATAGGGGCAGAGCTCATTTATATGACTGGGCACAACCCACAGCTGAGAATTTGACCACGGCAATACTGGTTCCTCAGATACAGGTCGAGTTCTTTCAGATAACAAATAATACGCTGCAC
Source organism: Nicotiana knightiana (assembly GCA_005239525.1). Taxonomy (NCBI): domain Eukaryota; kingdom Viridiplantae; phylum Streptophyta; class Magnoliopsida; order Solanales; family Solanaceae; genus Nicotiana; species Nicotiana knightiana. Next base: position 64,533 of record ML384738.1, on the reverse strand, counting down.
CTATTGCAGAACAAAGGGCTATTCTCAGGGTCATACATTGAAGACCCCCAGCAGCACTTGAAAAACTTCTTGTCAATCTGCAAAACACAGAGGCAGCCTAACGTCACTCAAGAGGCAATAAAGTTGTTGTTGTTTCCATTCTCAGTGACTGGTGCTGCCCAAACTTGGCTAAACTCACTCCCCATCAATTCGATTACCACATGGGAGAAGTTAGTCAAACAGTTCGTGAACAAGTTTCATCCACCTAACAAGACTGCCCAACAAATTGATGAAATCTTATGCTTCAGACAAAAACCAGTCGAAACACTGCAACAGACTTGGGAACGATTTAAGAGTATGCTGGTTATCTGTCCACATCATGGCATTCCAGAACAAATTTTGGGGCAGCGTTTCTACATGGGTTTAGCTCATACTGTGAAAGCAAATGTTGATGCTTCGGTTGGTGGAGCATTCCTGAGCAAAACTTGGAGAGAGAGTGAACTCTTACTTGATAAAATGGCACATAATTCAACCATCTAATACCATTGCAGAGAACGTGGCCACCTTGATAACACAAATGAGTATACTTACTAAGAAGGTGGAAGAATCGGGACAAAAACAGCAAGTACACATCGTTGACACAACCAATGGGGGCTTATGCTCTTCTTGCATTAGTCAATCACTTGGTAATCACTGGAATACAGAATGTAATCACCCTCCTTATCAAAAAAATATGAATTATGTGTCGAATTATGGAAGCAAGAGACAAGGGGGGGCAGAACTGAGGTCAGCAAGTTCAACCGTATAGGTCACCTCACCAACAGCAGAATGGTGGAAATATGGGTGTCAGGGGACCACAAGGTAATACAGCACCGTATAAGAGGCCACAAGGTTATACCCATCAGAATCAGCAACAATCATACTACCCTCCTCAGCAACAATAAGGGGGAAGGCAAGAAGATGGGTTTGCCAGGTTAGAAGCTATGATGCAGCAGGTAATTGGTTCAAATGCCAAAATCAGTGAAAGAGTAGATGTACATGATGCTGCTATTACAAATATTGAAATACAGTTGGGCCAACTATCTATGGCAGTAAACAGTCATCCTCTTGGAACTTTACCTGCAGATACTCAGGCAAATCCTGTGGACCAGGGCCCAAGGAAGCTGATGGCAGTGACTCTTCGCAGTAGAAGCGAATTAAATTTGGAATTTGAAAAAGCTCAATAAAGTAGACAGATCGAGACACTAGTACCCATGCCGACTGAACTTGATGATTCAATAAACCTGACCAAGGTAATAGTGCAACCTAGTGACGAAGAACCCAGAGCACAGAGTCAGACTGAAAAAGAAGTGGAAATAACTTAGAAGCTGGTAGTTGAGGTGGTGGCTGAGAAAGAAAAGTCCCAAATCACTGGGAAAAAGAGACCGCCAGCTTCATTCCCTCAGAGGCTGGCTAAATACCAAAAGGATGAACAGTACAAGAAGTTCTTGGACATGCTAAAGCAGATACAGGTAAATATTCCATTGATTGATGCATTGAAAGAAATGCCTGGGTATGCTAAAATGATGAA
>ML384738.1:8591-54691 GCA_005239525.1 Nicotiana knightiana | reverse complement strand
GGGGGGGGGGGTTCCGAAAGTTTCGTAATGTGAATTTTTGTGTTTTGAACATCGATTAGGAGTCGGATTTGAGTAAAACTAATATGGTTGGACTCATAATTGAATGGATTGTCGAATTTCATAAGTTTTGTTTTGTTCTGAGGTGCGGGCCCGAGTTGGACTTTTGGGATGATTTTTGGGTTTTGATTAAGGATTCAATCTTTACCCTATGGAATTGTTTCCTTTGGATTTATTTGATGTATTTGAGTTGCTTTATCTAGTATTGGGCCGTTCGAAGGTTGGTACGTGCGGAATGGAGTTTTCGGAGCATCGCTTGACTTTCTTGGTATTGGAATTGGCCTGTTCAAGGTAAGTAACACTTCTAAACTTAGTGTTGAGGGTATGAAACCCTGAAATACGTGTCAAGTGATAGGTATTGAGGTGACGCACATGCTAGGTAATGGGTGTGCGGGTGTGCACCATGTGAATTGGGACTCCGTTGTTTCCATGGCACTGTATAGTGGTCCTATTTTGTTGATATCCTTGTTTTCACCATGTGATAAAGTAATTGAGCTGTGAATCATGCTAGATATCATGTTTAGGCTTTATGCCGATACTGTTGGGACCCATAGTGGTTGTTTCTTGCTGTCATTTCACTGATTTTACTGATACTTTGTACTCAGTGATATTCATTCATTCATATCATATCTCAGTCTCAGTTGTTATTTATTGATACATCATATCTTTATTGTCGGGCTAGTTTCATGACATTGTGAGCCCGTGAGTGAGACTGCAGAGATTGATGACTAAGTGGGGTCGATATCCTGATTATGAGAGACATTTATCAGATCGGGCTGCATGTCGCAGCGGTTACGTTGATTTTATGATAGCGCTTGGGTTGTGTGAGCCCCTCTAGAGTCTGGACACACCTCCAGTGAGCGCGACTGATTATATTGAGGGCTGGATCTTCCCTGGACATGGATCTTGTCCGAAGAATTTATATACCTGATATGGATCTTCCCATGGGCTAGGTTATCCCCTACTCAGTACTGAGTGATTGTTGGCCAGTCGATGTATATATTCTGGGATGGATCTTCCTTGGGCCAGATTGCCATATATAGTACTGAGTGATTGAGCATGATGAGTGGAAAGTATGAGATAGTGAGATTGAGTACTCTCAGAGTGTGACTACATGAGTTCATCTCTGAGATACATGGCATTGACATGCACACATGACATACATACATAGAGATGCATTTTCCTCATGTTGTACGGTATCACGGCATTCATGACATTACACACATATGGGTATGTGGTCGTGGAGAGCTATTTCGCATTTGCTATCTGGAAAGAAAATAAAACATATTATTTATTGTTGAAAGGATATTTGGAAAAATTACATTTTTCAAACTATCTCATATTTTTCGGCTATTTCGATAAAGAATTTGGGTTTTCACTGATATATTTGAAAAGCGGAACTATTTTCGTGAATTATGAATAAGCTGAGCATTTTAAATTCTGAGTTATTCTTTATTACTTGCCTTGCATTGTTATGAACTATTGTTGGTTATTGGTGTTGGAACCGACCTATGTTCCAGCTTGTCACTACTTTCAACCTAAGGTTAGGTCTGTTACTTATTTAGTACATGGGGTCAGTTGTACTCACACTACACTCCACCTTGCATGCAAATTTTGACTGATGACGTTGTTATGATCGACGGGAGCTAGAATTGAATATGTACATGTATTCCAGTTGTAGCTGCCTCTTGTTCATGGTAGCCTTAGATCTGTAAAACTATGTTTATGTACTTTCCAAACAGATGATGTATTTACTTCATTTCATCTTTGTAAACTCTATTCTTAGAAGCTCGTGATTTATACTACCAGTTCTTGGGGAATGATAAGTTTCAGTTAACTTCTCTATTTAATTGTTTTATTGATTTCATTGGAATTTGATAGTTGTTAGTTGCCTTACATAGTGGGTTGGTTTAGGTGCCATAACGACTAATTAGATTCTGGGTTGTGGTAAGTTGGTATCACGCATTCCTTCCACAGACTGTGACTTCCACCTGGGTGTTTTCTTAATGGTTTGTGGGCTTTAGAGCCGGTTTTTGTTGGTCGGGGTATAATATATCAATGAATACACAATTACCCACTAAATACTTCTCGGTAATAGAGTGGTTTTTCCCAATTTGGCGTTCTTAAGTTCAAATGGGTAATTCAAAAAATAGTCGATAAATTCTCAAGTCGGGTTTTACTATCTATAGATTTAACCCTTTAATTGGGACTATAAATTTCTTCAGTTCATCCCAATTTCTTGTAGGCGAAGTTTTCCTAGACTAATTCTCTCTTTCTCAAGTAGAGACTAAGTCAAATAGGCTTGAATCAATCTTTGCAACCATTAATTCTACAACTACAGCAAGAATTACACACCCAGCCATAAACAAGCCCTAAATCAAACAGCCATTAGGTAACCACACTAGGGTTGAGTCACAACCCTACCTAGAAATTTAGCCATTCATAGTGGGTGCTGAGAAAAATAATCGAGAAAAGATGATTAAAGTTATATTAAATGATAAAGAGATGAAAATCGAATGTAAAATTGATAAACTATAATAAAGTTTCCTAAAACAGTGAAGAAAAAAGGCTACCAACTTTCAGATATTCAAAACATAACCTAATTTTGTCAAAAAATACTATTCATAAACAATTGAAATTTTCGGACAAAATATCCCTTTTGGAGGTTCTACAGTTGCACAAGTCTATGTGCGGTCCGCACTTTGGTGCAGCTCTTGATAGGGGTGGCTTCTGCGGCCGCACTTCTTGAGTTATGCGGTTCACACAATTCTGAGTGCGGCCGCACTTTTAATTTTTGCGGCCGCACAATTATAGTGCGGTCCGCACTTATTGATGGTCTGAGATGTGGAACTCTCTGTTTTTCATCTTTTTCGGCCGCACAATTATTGTGCAGTCCACACTTTTCAAAGAAGCTCTGTTAAGATTCTTTCATGATCTGCGGCCGCAGACAGAATTCTGCAGTCTGCACTTTGGACTTTTTACTTGACTTTTGTCCTTTTTCAAAAACACTCCTTCTTGAGTTGAATTTCATCACTTTGGCTCATTTTCCAATACTCCTACAAGCAAGCATATTTTATCAGTTTTAGAGAATACCTTTAAATATTTTTGAGCTAAAATGAAAGCAAAAAAGGCGAAAATAAGTACTCAAAATCCCCACTTATCAGGCATCTGCGATGAAGGGGACGCACATGCGGGTGCGCGCCTGTGGAAACAAGTTTGCTTTTGCGGTCTCACTTCACACCTACACTCTTTTGGCGCATCTACGGGCATCACAGATGTGGAATAAAGCCTCACACGACCCCTGAGCACCTATCCCACATCGTTCTACGATAGACCTTGCACACGTGAGATCCTTCACATGCGCCCTCTCCACCGCAAGTGGGAAACACAAGAAACCAAAAAACTTTAGCCATTTGCCTACGTCTAATTTCAATTCGTTAAGCATCTAAAACACAACTGAGGCCCCCGGGACCTCAACCAAATAAACCAACCAGTCCTAAAACACCATACGAACTTAGTCGAGTCCTTGAATAACATCATAAAACGCTAAAAACATGAATCACCTTCTGATTCAAACTTAATGAACTTGAAACTTCAAATTTATACAACTGATGTCGAAATCTACCAATCCACTCCGATTGACCCCAAATTTTACACACAAGTCAGATTCAACATTACGGACTTACTCCAACTTCCAAAATTGGAATTCGACCGCGATATCAAAAAGTCCTCTTCCAGTCAAAATCTCCAAAATTTGACTTTCGCCAATTCAAGCCTAAATCAGCTACGGACCTCCAATTCACCTTCCCGACGCGCTCGTAAAGTCCAGAATCATCCAACAGAGCTAACGAAACTCCAATCCGGAGTCGTCTCCATACAGCTTTAACTACAATTGAAAACCTACGACTTAATCTTCTGTCTAGGGACTAAATGTCCCAATTCACTCCAAAACCACAACAAAAACCTCTCGGTAAGACACATAGGTAGAAAGAGATACGGGGAAAGCTCTAAACAGGGGATCGGAGATATTACTATCAAAATGACCGGCTGGGTTGTTACTGTCCAGGAGGCTTTGGACCTCTATTTGGGTGTTTATATACTTCCCCTAGATTTCTCAAAATGATAAAACTAGGTGACATTCAAAACAATCAAGACTTCACATAAAGACAATTAGAGGCCCAAGTTAGCCTCCACACATAAACAACAAATGCACGCGTTTATTCAATAATGGACAGTTTTCAGAATTTAGACGCATTATAGCCGTTAAGTCCTACAAGCATATTTTCTAGGCGATCCTGATTTCCAGCAGTGTACAAGCAGCGTGGTAACTCTTAACCTAACGGATCTCGTAGATTAAAGGAATTACGAACCTATAGGATCTTTAGTTATCTGCGTAATGAGGCAGCGAAACGATCTTAGAACTCTAAATTATCAATGTTGATTTTATATGCATGTTTCTTAGGTAGGTGACAGTGTCCTATGTGTAGGATTTCTAGTAGTTAACAACTGAAATTGATTTTATATACTTTATCCCTATATGTGTGTTGTCTAAGTGGGAATGTGATGAAATAACAAATTAATCGATTAGTCATGATATCTAAAGAAGAAACGTGCTAATAGCAATAGAAGAAGTTGAGTAATTGATTAAATGAAACCCTATAGACATGGTGTCTAGATGGACATTAGCAAACATGTGTTAATGTATCCTATAGGCATGTTATCTAAAACATTTACTAGTGCACATGGAAACAAGCGTAGCAATTACTGGAGCTAACATGTTTGACAAGTTAAGTGAAGTGTGTGCGTGATTCCTATAGGCATGCTTTTTATTGGGGTGAAACACACTAAATACATATAAGTCATGATGAACGAAATAGAAAATAGAACACATAGACCCTATAGGCATGTTTTTACCCTTTTATGCAAGAACTAAAATACCCCAGCCCCTTTGTTATTAATCTCCCCATCATTCAGTTTACAAATCATTACAAGCCCAGAATAAAATAATACATACTTAAAGATGAAAAATTATAGACTATACAAGTACAAGCCTGGCAATCACATGCCCAATAGAAAGTAACCCAGGGATATCCTAGGCCTTCAACAGCATGCCCAAATCACAGGCTCACAATAAAATAACTAGATTGCCCCTGAAGCCTGTGACCAAGTCCAACAACACATATGGCCCCCTTCCAGGCCCAACAAAAAATTTACTTACCCAAATGGATGCCAAACTTGACCAAACAAGTAACAAAAGACTCATAAAATTAATTGAACAACATAAATACTCAGTTCTAAAAAGTGAAACTAGCAGTAACTCTAGTTGGGGTATATAAACAGAATCATGCTAAGCATTCAAGACATATATAAGGCAAATTTTATGTTTATCATTCCAGAACATGGATTAGGAGCAACAAGATTAACCATCGTAGGCTAGTAGACTATTTCAAACAAAGTTTGAAGAAAAAACATGGTCCAGAATTATCATAAAAGCCTTAGTCGGGGGTTTGAACATGAGAATCTAGCAGTGTTATAGACAAAACAAAGTGAAGTACAGTCTTAACATGGAGGATTTAACATGAGAATATAATAAGAGTGTGACAACATAACAACATGCTAGTGGGGACATATCACTTAATTGAATCATGAGGCTTAACATACTGAGCATAGATCATGTCACAAAGACCCTAAAAGCTTATGTTTGATAAAACACTAATAGCATACATCAATTCTAGGATAATAAGGAAAGTAGATACCAGGATTCATGCTAGTTGACTATACATAAGAGAAGAAGTTAAACATTGAAATCTACCCTAGAGGTCTTAGGCAGTGCTAAAGGGTACACGATTAACATGTCGAGGGGTACAATCACTAGAATTGCAAATAGCAGAAAAACATGTTCAGCAGGACATTAAGACACTATTGTGACATGGGATTCACATGGTTATGGTCAGTTTGTAAAGAAACAATTGATTAAACATAAACGACTACGAATTCAAAGACCTAAGGCAAGGCGTGAGAGGGGTCTCATAATAAACAATAGGTAATCAGAATAGTCAAAATCATTAATGTTGCACACATATAATAGGCATGCATCGAAGCTTAAAGTTCAAACAAGTTCAGACGCTAATAAACAAAAAGGCACAACATTAATTCCGAAGGAAAAAAAGAATAACAACAGAGGTGAACAATAACATATTGATTCAAAAAGGCCCAAATGACACGAGCATACAAAGCATGAAAACAAGAAAAAATGAAATTGCGAGAGTCTCAGTAACTTACTAGTTTGCAGAACTAAAGAGCAAATAAGGTAGAAAAAAAAATGTCAGCAGCAGCTTGATTGTGAGTAGCAAAGAAAGAATGGTAGAAATCCTAAAATTCTCAGTGTGTCAGAGTTTCCAATGTTATCAGATGAAACACGAGCAGTGCTTACACTTAGAGAGGTTAAGCAATCAAATTCTAGTAGCCTTGGCTTTTGTCCGACCAAGAACAATAGATTCAGAATAGTAACGAGTGAGTGAGAGTATGAGAGAATAGTTCTTAAGATGATAAAATACTGTCCAAAGGGAAAATTGGGGAGGGATTTATATAGCAGCAAAATTAAGTACCCAAAAAGGAGAAACAGTCGATTAAACACAAATAAGGAAAGAATAGCATGCAAAATCGGTTGTAATGAGTGTATCAAATCAAGAACACGGAAATAATACTGAATTGGCCTGTTGATGAGATTTCATAAATAACTCAGTACCAAGTGAGTAAAGTCAAGAAAGAGGGAAAAAAATTTTGTGATTGTAGAAAAGGGAAAGGAAATATGGAACATCTCCATATTCGCTTGGGTATAGGCTAGGATTTGGGGTGAGGCGGATATAGTTTAGTTTGAGAGGAGATGAGAGCGTTTAGGGGCGGCTGAAGTGAGGAATGGGTCTTTAAGGTTACAGGGTAGGGATATAAGGAAAAGGTTTAGTTTATTAGCGGTCGTGTAACGACCCGGCCGGTTGTTCCGAGAGTTATAGCCCCGTTTCCCCCATTTCTTCTTCTTTATGTGTTATTCATCTTTATTATGTTTCATTGGGTTGGTTGGTTCGGGTATGGAGTGGTTTTGGAGTGGAATGAGACACTTAGTCTCTATTTTAGAAGGTTAAGTTGGAAAAGTCAACCGTATGTTGACTTATGAGTAAACGATCTCGGATTGGAATTTTTATGGTTCAGATAGCTCTGTTAGGTGATTTTGGACTTAGGAGCGTGTTCGGAATTTAATTTGGAGTTATGTGGTAGAATTAGGCTTCAATTGGTGAAATTGAGAATTTGATGATTTCCGGTCGGCAGTGGAAAATTTGATAACGGATTCGGAATGGAATTCCGAGAGTGGGAATACGTTCGTAGTGTCATTTGTTACGTGTGTGAAAAATTCGAGGTTATTTGAACGAGGTTTAATAGGTTTCGGCGTCGTTTACGAAAATTGGAAGTTTAGGAATTCTTAGACTTGAATCCGACGCTGATTTGGTCTTTTGATGTTTTTTTGAGTGTTCCGAAGGCTCGATTTAGTTCGTATATTGTTATGTGACTTATTGGTATCGGGTGTGTTTCAGATGGTTAGTGGATGGGTTTTGTTGTTGAAGACTTTCTAAAAAAAAATCTGTTGGTGCAAATTCTTCAGGTGTTCCGTACCTGCTAAAGGGGAGCGTAGGTGTGAAGGTCGCAGGTGCAGAAAGGGGGTCACAGATGCGGAAGTTGGAAGGCTATGCCTTGAGCACAGGTGTGAAAGTTGGCCGCACCTGCGAGCCCGCAAGTGCGAGGGATGTTGCGAAAGGTGCGATGTCTGGGTGGATAAGTGATTTCTGCAGGTGCAGCATTTGGACTGCAGGTGCGGTCACGCGGATGTGAGAAAATGGGCTGCAGGTACGAGATGCCTGGGCAGAAGGTATATAAGGAACACTTCGCGAATTTTTGGTTATTCTTCACCATTTCTATTCGGATTTGGAGCTTTTTGAAGAGTTTTGAAGGGGGAATCAAAGGGGTTTTCATTGAGGTAAGTTACTTGAGCTTAATACTCGGGATTATGGTAATTTTCACTTGTTTAAGCATGCACTTAGAGAAGATTAGGGACGAAATTGAGGGGATTAGGGCTTGGTAATTAGAGGGTTTGATTTGGGTATCCGAGGGGTCATATGAGGTAGGATTTTGATAAATTTGGTATGGTTAGACTCGTGAGTGAATGGGATTTCTAGTTTTGTAAATTTTATCGGATTTTGAGACGTGGGCCTGGGGGTCGGGTTTGAGTCAAATTTGGGATTTTTGTCTAATTTGATAGTTTTTAGTGTGGAATTCATTCTGTTAGCGTATATTGATGGTAATATACTGATTTTGATTAGATTTGGAGCATTTGGAGGCCGAGTTGAGAGGCAAGAGCATCGCGCGTTACGGATTTATTCGATTTGAGGTAAGTAACAATTGTAAATCTAGTCCTGAGCATATGAAACCCCGGATTTCGTATCATTTTACTAATAAGGTGACGCACGTGCTAGGTGACAGGCGTGTGGGCATGCACCATTGGGGATTGTGACTTAGTCCGTCCCGTAGCAACTGTAGAGTTGCATATTTTGTTTGAAATTGTATAATATCTATGTGTTTTAGAAAGAATTCTTATAATTGGACCGAATGCCATGTTTGGGCCTTGTGCCAGTACTGTTTGGACCCTCAGGAGCCTTTTTCTTACTATCCTCTCACTATTTTCGGTTGGAAATCTATACAGAGTCATGATTAAACATGTTTACTGCATAACTCAGTTTTACTAGTCTGTTTTGATGTATACGAAAGTTGTTTTCGACTGAGTTCCCTGTTTTTACTGAAATGCCCGAATGGATTGTGAGGTTTTTGACTGAGTAAGGCCGAGGGCCTGATTTGTGAGGATATTCATGGGATCGGACTGTACGCCGCAGCATGTTTATTATAGGCTGAGGGACTGAGTGATTCATGCCATGAGTTGGCTTAATATAGCAATTGGGCTGAAGGAGCCCCTCTGGAGTCTGTACACACCCCAGTGAGCGCAGGTACCTACTGAGTACCGAGTGCTGAGTGACGAGTGACCGGAAGGCATGAGTGATGGTGAGGTATGCCCGAGGGTTGTTACGAGTGATTGTGAGGCATGCCCAAGGGGTTGTTTATGAGTGACTGTGAGGCTTGACCGAGGGGATGTTTATGAGTGATATCTTGCCCGAGGGGTTTTCTATGACTTCATTATTTTCAGTCAATTTTTTTATTAAGACTCTATCGAAACTCTTTAACAATATCTTTAAATGATAATTTTTTACTAAAACTAAGTTTTTACGAGATGAATTGACTCAAACACTGATTTGAAAGTATGTTGTTTCAGTGAGATTTCATACTATGATCTTTATGTGTTTTACTGCTCGTCACTACTGCTCAGCCTTTATTTATGGTTGTTACTTACTGAGTTGGCGTACTCACATTACTCCCTGCACCTTGTGTGCAGATCCAGGTGTTATTGGACGTTCGAGCGAGTGTTAATTCATCCGTCGTGGATCTTTATTGGAGTTAGCAAGGTAGCTGGATGACGATCGCATCCCTGCTCTTCTCCCTCCTATCTTCTTATAGCTATTTTATTGGATTTTCCAGACTATATTGGTCCTAGTATTATCAGACATGTACCATATATTCCCATGACTAGTGACACCCATGTCGAGCCTTATTTTCCGTATTTTTCCTTGTTTTAAATATCTTATTAAAGGTTTATTGTTAAATAGCTGGAAAGTAAATTTTAAAATAAAATATTGTGTGTTTGGTAGTGAGTCGGCTGGCCTAGTACCAAGATAGGCGCCATCGCGACTTGGTATTTTGGGTCATGACAAGTTGGTATCCGATCCTAGGTTACAAAGGTCTCACAGATCATGAGCAGGTTTAGTAGAGTCTTGCAGATCGGTGCGGAGACGTCTGTACTTATCTTCTAGAGGCTGCAGAACCCTTAGGAAAAATCTCACATTCTTGATATTTTGTCGTGCGAATCTATTGATTCTGGTAACTGAACTTCTATTGTTTCATTCTCTTACAAATGGTGAGGACCCGCACTATCGGACATGATGACAAACCACCAGTAAGGACCGTGAGAGGCCGAGGCCGTGGTAGAGGTAAGGGTGCAGTTCGCGCAACAGCCGGGGCAGTACCTGTAGACCATCCAGTTGCTCCAAATCAGGTCCCATCCGCAAATCCTCCAGCAGGACCAGCTCATGCACCCTATGTGCCCATTGTGATTCTTATCCTTCAGGAGGCCCTAGCCCATATATTGTCAGTATGTACTGGCCTTGCTCAGGCGGTCTAAGTTACTACGGCCGCAACCACTTCTCAGGCTGGGGGAGGCACTCAGAGTCCTGTCGCTTGCACTCTTGAGCAGGTTGTTCAGGGACTTCAGACACCAGGGGCACACCAATCCCATCCGATTGCAGCTTCTATAGACTATGAAGTTCTTGATATGCTAGAGGATGAGGAGCGAAGGTTGGAGAGGTTTGGTGGAGAATGAACGGGGATATCTTGGACAAGTGTCAGAGGATACTTCGGACAGCAGTTATTCTGGAGACCAGTTGGGTATCATTCAAAAATTTCAAGTTCTCTAGGGCTGCATTCAGTTGGTAGGAGGATTACGAGAGGTGTAGGACAATTGGCGCAGCGCTCCGTACTTGGCAGCAGTTATCCGTTCTCTTTCTAGAGAAGTTTTTAATTGAGTCACGCAGAGAGGTGATGCGCAGGCAGTTTGAGCAGCTTCGATAGGGTGATATGTCTGTTACACAATATGAGATGTGGTTCTCCGAGTTTGCCCGTAATGCGGTCTAGTTGGTTCCCACAAATCGAGAGTGAATCAGTAGGTTTATATATGGCCTCGATTTTCAGCTTCGATTCCTTATGATTAGAGAGAGTGTGTCTGGTACTACCTTTGATAAGGTTTTCGACAATGATCGACAAAGTGAGATGGTTCGAGGTTAGTAGAGGGTTGAGAGGATGGCGAAGAGGCCTCGTGGTCAGGGTGGATTTAGTGGTGCTCCTCATGGGGTTCAGTTCCAGCACCACAGAGGCCGTCCACTCAAGCATGCACAGTCAGCTCGCCTAGTTCGCCGGGGTGCATCATTGGGTCATGGTTCTCACAGTTCTCATCAGGACCACTCATTATTCAGTGCCCACCCAGCCCAAAGTTCATCCCGTGCTCCATCAGTTCAGGGCTCATCTATGCCAGGTTCTTCTACCAGTTATCCCGGTGTTAGGGTTCCCTTCAGTCCTCGTCCCCCTCACCAGGGAGTTGTTTTGGGTGTAGGGAGTTTGGGCATATGTGGAGGCAGTGTCCTTGTCGTCATGGGGGTTCATCTCAGCAGAGGAGTCAGCCGTCGACTTTAGCTCCAGTTACCTCACCACCCGCCCAACCAACTAGGGGTAGGATCAGTCAGCTAGAGGTCTCCCTAGAGGAGTATGTCGATCAGGTGGTGGTCAAGCACATTTCTATGCACGCCCAGCCAGACTAGATGCTATGGCTTCAGATGTCGTGATCATAAGTATTGTTTCGGTTTGTCACAGAGATGCCTCTGTATTAGTTGACCCTGGTTCCACATATTCATATGTTTCTTCATACTTTTCTCATTTTCTAGATAATCCCCGTGTGTCTTTAGTTTCATCTGTTCATGTATCTACTCCTGTGGGCGATACTATTGTTGTGGACCGTGTGTGTCGGTCATGTGTGGTTCTTATTGGGCATCTGGAGACCCAAGTGGATCTATTATTTCTCAGTATGGTAGACTTTGATGTGATATTGGGAACGGATTGGTTATCTGACCTTAGCGATACCGGGATTTCCGAGGGTTGGGTGGAGTGGTTCTATAAATTATATACCTAGTAGGGTGATTTCCTACTTTTATGTCTTAACGTATGGTTGAGAAAGGTTGATTATCTTATTTAGCTTTTGTGAGGGATGTCAGTGCAGAGACTCCCAATATTGATTTTGTTCCAGTGATCCGTGATTTTTTGAATGTGTTCCCTGCAGACCTGCTGGGCATGCCGCCTGATAGGGATATAAACTTTGGTATTGATTTGGTGTCGGGCACTCATACCATTTCTATTCCACCGTAATGTATGGCACGAATGGAGTTGAAGGAATTGAAAGAACAACTTCAGGAACTCCTTGATAAGGGGTTTATTCAGTCTACTGTTTCACCTTTGGGTGCTCCGGTTCTATTTGTGAAGAAGAAGGATGGTTCCATGAGAATGTGTATTGATTACATACAGTTGAACAAGGTCACAATCAAGAACAAGTATTCTTTGCCTCGTATTGATGATTTATTTGACAAGCTTCAAGGAGCAAGGGTGTTACCTACGATTTATTTGAGGTCCGGGTATCATCGGATGAATATTGGGGATTCAGATATTCTTAAGACAGCTTTCAGGACCCGTTTGGCCATTATGAGTTCTTGGTGATGTCTTTTGGGTTGACCAATGCCACAGCAGCGTTCATGCATTTGATGAACAACGTATCCCAACAATATTTGGACTCCTTCATTATTGTATTCATTAATGACATCCTGGTGTACTCTCGTAGCCAGGAGTAGCATGATCATCATTTGAGGATTGTATTACAAATATTGAGGGAGGAGAAGCTTTATGCAAAGTTCTCCAAGTGTGAGTTTTGGCTTGGTTCGGTACCATTCTTGGGGCACGTGGTGTCTAGTGAGGGTATTCACGTGGATCCGAAGAAGATAGAGGCGGTGCAGAGTTTTCCTAGACTGTTGTTACACCCCGTGATTTGGTACGTGAAAGTACACCATAAATAAATTGATGAAATCTCAAAAAGAGATGTTGCACCCCGCATTTTCATATGTTAAAGTTTCATCATAAGTTAATCGACGTAAGTTCGGGAATGAGATTATTTTGATATTACAAGCATTTTTGCTATTTCAAACAAGTGATGAGTAAATTCGTGAAGGGGAGAGGGTAAGAAAAACAAAGAAAATAAGTTCCATCGAAGTTTGACAATTTGGGATAAAATACGGTCCAAGCTATAATACCCTGTATTTGTGGACTAATGCCATACAAGGTACCACATGACCTTGATAGTAAAGTTGTATAAAGTGTGTTAAAAGTGAGTAGTATATTGAGTAATTTGAGATAATTCTTAATTATGTGGGTAGTTGGTTAATTATTGGATAGTGGGAGATTATCAAGTTAACCAAGAGATTGGTTAATTAATAATGATTTTGGATAAAGCTTGAACCCCATTAACATGAAAGCAATGCATGGTCAATTTAATGACTCTTGAATAATATGGCAAGGTGTCACAATTAAACGAATGTGTGGCTTAGTCATCAAAAGTGTTAGACCCACACATAAAGAAAAAAAATCTCTCAAAAGTTCATTTTGTAATAAAGGAGGCTTCATCAAGTTCATATAAGAATTGATCTGTTAGCAGCGTGAATTTTTGCTACAAAAATCATACGAGACTATGTAATGTTATGGAAACGGGATTTTTGCGATTCTAAGGGAGTACGGTGCAATCTTTCTCAAAGAATATCATACGGATTTTTCCCCTACTTCGATCTGTCGTTACGTTTTTATCGCAACCAACGTGTGTTGGACAGATTCTCAAGAGAATCGGCTCCGGTATGTTAAGGTTAAACCTTTCCTTTATTTTGACATTATCTCGTAATTACATATGTTTGATAACGAGGCATAAAGAGAAGTTCATACTCCCGAATTTATATACATTATCCTAGTCTCCTAAATTACATTATTCTCCCTTATCGGGACTTCATATTCAGTTGAATCTTGTCTTGCTACAGTCAAGAGAGAAGAGAGCCTATATATACAGTATTACGTTATTTTCATTACCATCGAGCTATAATAAATTGGCATGCCCATATTGCGCAACCTCTGATTAGATGGTAAGTCATATACCGAGCCTACTGTGGTCGAGCATCTATGAGCGAGCCCTGTTGGCCGAGATACAGAGCGTAATATGGCTATGCGCCTATGAGCGAGCCTACTGCGGTATAGCAGTTATATATATAATGAGCCTTATAGGGCCGGACAACTATTTTACTTACTAGATTGAGAAAGTTGAGTCAGTATCAGCAGGTAACCATATATTCAGTTTATCTTTTACTTCCAGTTACTTTCAGTTATTATATTATCAATTAAGTATCAGCATTCAGTATATTGCCTTACATACTCAGTACATTATTTCGTACTGACGTCCCTTTTCTGGGCGTGCTTCATTTCATGTGTGCATGTTCAAACAGACAGATAGGTAGACCTCCTCCTTAGGTGTTTCCCGAGTTCAGCATGATCGGTAAGCTCCATACCTTTCGAAGTTGTCGGGTCTAGAGATTTATATACATATATGGTATATATGTATTTATGTTATGAGTAGGTCGGGGCCCTGTTCCGATCACAGTATATCCATCAGTAGAGGCTTGTAGACATATCCTGTCAGTTAGTGCAGTATGTTGGGCTTGTAGGCCTTTTATGTATATTTTGATTGGTTTGCCATTTGTAGTAGTTATGACGACCTTGTCAGCCGAGCTTGATATTGATGTTAGTCAGTGTTTGCAAATTGTCTTGCAATGTGGCCCATGGACAAAGTATGATATTATATGTTCAGAGTCCTTTCGTCGCAAGTTGGTACGTAAGGATAGGTGAGGCACTAGGTTTCGATCTTGCCTCCCCCAGGTTCGGGGCGTGACAAAAGTGGTATCAGAGAAGTTATGTCCTAGGGAGTCTACGAGCCGTGTCTAGTAGAGTCTTGTTTATGGGTATGTCGTGCACCAAAACTTATAAGCAGTAGGCTACATGGCATTTAGGATTGTCACTCTTTGTTCTTACTCTAGATCGTGTGGTAGAGCTCAGTTGTAAGAACTCAATTTCCTAAACTCTATCTTATTCATCATACAACGATTCCTACATCTAGAAAAATAGTTGGTAAGAGATTGCATGTGGCTATGGAAGAGTTGAGTCAGAGGAACTCGATATTTCATGATAATTATGATGAGTTAATGTAAGGTCTTCAGTAGATCATGTGTGTACTAAGACATGTAAGCCTCTTGATAAAGAGCCTTAAGGAAAGAATATCTATCAACCCTTATGGTGAAAGGCAAGGAGATATTCAAAAGATAGATACAAGTTTCAACAAGTAAAAGAAGAAAGATGAAGAAGGGTACGAGGCGCCCAGTTAATGAAGATTATTAGAATTTACAAATTCAGGCAGAGGAATATAAGCCTTTTGAGTTACCTTCAAATATAACAAAGGTTTGTACAAATAGCCACACCCATCTCATTTATGTCCTATGGAAGTTGATGAGTGGTGATTTTACCACTCATTTTAGCTCTTTTTCGTTAGATTTTGCATCCTTTAATGATAACATGAGGTCATTTATGGTGTATTGTTCGACTTTCAGGGAAATGATTCCATGAAGTGATTGGCGTTGAATTGAAGTGGAATTGAGCACAAATTGAGGGGAAAAGCACAAAATCCTTCAGTGATTCCGCACCTGCGGACTTTTGGTCGCTAGTGCGACATCGCACCTGTGAAGTAGTGTTCCGCACATGTGCAACTGGCTCAATTGTACTGAGGCCGCACCTGCGATGTGGTATCTGCACTTGCGGAATCGCACCTGCGGAATTGCACCTGTGAAAGTTTGGTCCGCATCTACGGAAAAGGATAATGTCACTCGGAATCGCACCTACGATGTGGAATACGCATCTGCGGAGCCGCACCTGCGAGGATTTGTCCGCAGGTGCGGTTAATGGGCATCAGACCTGGACAGATTTGTAAAATCACATTTTCCCAATCCAAAACCCACATATACTCGACCTAGCAAATGTTTCAGTATCTTTTGGCATTGTTTTAGCATATGTTGAGTCTTGAAGACAAGAGAGAACAAGTTTTGCAGCTAGGATTTGCACACACACTTGGTTTTGAAGATTTCAAGCTTGTGATTAAGGCTTTCTTACCCATTTATGTTTATTTCTTCATTTCCTTGCTTTTTATTGAATATTTAAGTGTGTAGTATTTATTTACAACACTCAATCTTGTTTATGGAACTATTCATGTTTAAAGTGTGGATTAAATACCTTGTTGTGCTTATGTATTGAATGATTTGTTATCTTTTATGAAGTGAGTTATTATTTCTTTAATTATTCTTGTTCTTTAATATTTCCAAAGGGATTAGCTAACCCTATGACTCGCCCATTAACTCCGGATTAATTTTGGGAAAGATAATTTGGGGTTGGGAAAGATTAATTAACAAGAACTTGAGGCTTTAACCCTCATTTTATAGATTCTACCTAGGAATAGGATTGAACTATTTGTAGCCATATCCGAGTGTACTTAATCTCTTAATTGGGTTAGGAATAATTCAACTAGGAAGTCTTGTTAGTCTTTGGAAGAAGCTAATTAAGAATTACTATCCCTGGCTAATTAATATAAACTCACTCATATTTGTAAAATCGTGAAATACATTGGATCGTTACTTGAGTGTAATTCCCGATGCATCCATCCTTGTAGCCATTGATCATTTTACTTGCTTTCAAGGTTAGTTTATATTTTTGCATTTAGATATAAATATTTTTACAACCAAACTCTAAGTGTTTGGCATTGCACGATAAGTGATAATTATCTTACATTCCTAATCGCCTACATATTGTTCTATGTGGGATTCGACCCCAACCTAGTTGGGTTACTATATTTGACATCGATCACTTACATTATTTTAAGGTGCAATTTGAGCGTATCAGAAGTTAACAGAAGTAGTATAAGAGAAGGAAGGGATATCAGGATGCGTCTAGGGTTAGAGTAACCCAAAATGGTGAAAATGGCACCTACCGTGGCTAATGAACGGAAAGTAAAATCAGAAGTGATATTCAAGATCATATGAGTTGTATGGAATTCCAATATGTGGGCACTAAGATAAGCTAAGTATGCACGTAACAAGGGGGCAGAAAGACCAAGAAAACCAATAGCTTATGTTTAAAGAAAGTTAAGATGGAACGAAAGGAATTATTCGATCAATGATCTAGAGTTGGTTAGGTTATGAACGCACTTAAGAGTTCGGAGTATTATCCATGCAGCATATATGTTGAAAATCATACAACCGTAGAAGGTTCTGGTATAAGTTAGAAGGAAGAATTGAGGCCGGGTCATAGACAAAGGATTGAATTGTTAAAGGATTGTATCATGAATATTCCGTAGCGCCATGAAAGGCTAAAGTAATAGCTAAGACCATGAGCCGCAGATCAGAAGATAGCTTAATCCTACATAAAGGTTGATCAGAGGAAAGAGGAAACTAAAGAGTTATGTCAACTAAGTAAATCAGGAGTTTGATTATTGAACCCACAAAACTATGGACATAGTGATTGAGAACATTGCAAGATCACTCTTAATATCACAGGTACAAGAGAGACAATACATTAGCCATATTTTATAATGACTCTATGATAAATCCAGTTAGAAGTGTACCAGCCTTATAAGAAGTCAGTATGAAGCTCTCACTGAATCATGTAAAGAGGTGCAAGTATTATAATAGAAGTTCAAGTTACGGATGTGAATTACACCTATGTGGAAGAGAGGTTATGAAACAGATAGAATATGTGATGTGATATTTTGAGGTAAGTAAGGTAAAGGTATACAACGTACTAGATACTCAAATATAGAAGGTTGTGAATAGTCCGTACTTCGGACAAAAGGCTAGAGGCACTGGGATTCAGTATCCAGGAATGAGAGCGGCAACGTCAGTGGCATATCTTCCAGCCTATGGTTTCTAGGTACTGAGGGATCTAGCAAAGAGAGTAAAGAAGAGTTATAGATGATGTGATGTCTCACTTGATGTTCTAGAATAACATAAGGAAATCTATGGTGAAATAAAGTTGAAGGGAGGTTGCGAGTAATATAAATAGATATGTATAGGTCGCAAGCTAAAGTATGACATTATATGTTTAGAGTCCCTTAGTCGTACGCAAGGATAGGTGAGGCACCGGGTTCCGGTCTTCCCCCCCCCCTCCCTCCCCCCTGGTTTGGGGCGTGATAGAAGTATAAACCGATGTGTCGCGACGGGCAATGCCCTCACTCAACCGAGTACCAACATAAAATATCTTTCTCATTACATAAACATGGGTAAATATGCCAGAAGAACCATATGAGGTAACAAGAATAAAACATGAGAGAACACTCGACATAAAACGACCCAACCTGATATACTGACTTATACATATGACATACGGGCCTATAAGGAAAAAATAATCACTCGTAAACTGAACATAGTCCGACAAGGCCATACAATATTTCATATACATGACAAATGTCTACAAGCCTCTAATAGTAAATGGACTTCATAAGGCCGGGACAGGGCCCCGACATACTAATCAATACATGTCTAAATCATACTAACCAAATAAGCAACTCCGGAACAAATGTAGCGCACCATCATCTTCCGCTGAGCTGATAGCCTACTTGGAGGACTCTCACCCTATCTATCGGACCTGCGGGCATGAAACGCAGCGTCCCCAGGAAAAAATAGACGTTAGTACAAATGACGTATCGAGTATGTAAGGAATGAAAATCCGTAAATAATAGATATGAGAGAAACATGGAGTAAACCTGCTAACATTTACATCTATCACTTTATTCTGAAAACTCAAACAAGACATTGTTTTTCTTTTAGTGCTCCTTGCTCCATCCATTGGCTCTTCGAGTTGCCTAACATTCTTTGTCTACTAAGGACGGGAGACACATTAAGGTAATATTTATCCTTTCAGGCTTCCAGTTTCTATATTTGTAGTACTCATATCCAGCTGTACTATTTTTAGAGTGCATCATCTGGGTGTCTCAAAAGGAGATCTATTAACAACTTCATAATATCCTTCGAAAATGTCAACTAACATAAACAATCCATTCACCATTTTGGGTCACTCTAACCCTAGCCGGATTCCTGATATATCGTCCTTCTGTTAAACTACACATATTAGCCCCTATAGGGCATAATTGAGATGGGTGTGGCTAATTATACATACCTCTGTTATTGTTGAAGGTAACTCAAAATGTTGATATTTCCCTTCCTGAGTGGTAAGTAATGATAATCTTCACCAGCTGAGTACCTCGTACCCTTCTGTACCATCTGCTTCTTTTACTCGTTAAAACGGGTATCTACATTCTAATTCTCTCGTTGATTTTTACCATATGGGTGGATAGATATTCATGCCTTAAGATTCCTTTTCTAGAAGCTCACACGTCTTAGAACACATGATATGCTGAAGACCTTACATTTGCTCATCATAAGAATGATGCAAAATCGAGTTCCTCTGAGTCAGCTCTTCTACAACCACATTCAATCCATTACCAACAGTCTTTCTATGTGCAGGCATCTTCCTATTATGAATAAAAC
Organism: Nicotiana knightiana; assembly: GCA_005239525.1. Lineage (NCBI taxonomy): Eukaryota > Viridiplantae > Streptophyta > Magnoliopsida > Solanales > Solanaceae > Nicotiana > Nicotiana knightiana. The sequence goes on along the minus strand of ML384738.1, from coordinate 35,210 downwards.
AGAGTTTAAGAAATTTAATTCTTACAATTGAGCTTGATGCGTGGCTAGAATTCATAGTTTTAAGCATTATATACCTTACATTTTATGTGCTTTTCTGATAAAAATATGTGCATAATGGAGTCTATTTCATGTGTAGGTGAATTGGAGATGGAAACCGAGCTAAATGGGTGCATAAACATCAAAAATGCGCTCAAGAGTCGAAAAGGAGTGACCCGGGCAATACCCGGGCGTTTGGCCCCTAAAGTCAGACATGCCCAGGCGTTAAGGGGGCGTTTGGCCCTTAAGGCCAGGGTGACCCTGGCATTAGCCAGGCGTTAGGCCCCTAACGCCAGGCCTGCCCAAGCATTAAGGGGGCGTTTGGCCCTTAAGGCCAGGGTGACCCTGGCATTAGCCAGGCGTTAGGCCCCTAACGCCAGGCCTGCCCAAGCATTAAGGGGGCGTTTGGGGCTTAACGCCTGGGTGCCTGGTCCAGTCAACTCCGAGTTTTAAAGATTTTTAAGTGTTTCCCGGTTGGAATAGAAGTCTCCTACACATTTATGGTTTATCCCAAACGTATAAATAGACCCAATAACACAACTTGGAGAGGAGGAAGCCATTTTTGGAGAGAATATACACACAAGATCATTGAAAAAGCAAAGGATTATCAGTTTTTTTCATCTTAATCTAGTATTTTCCATTGATGCAAAGACTTGTGCAATTGTTTAATTCTACTATGAGTGGCTAAACACCCATTGTTCTGGGGTTGTAGTTTAGCCATGAATATTATTATTCGATATTAACTTAACCTTAATTTTAATTCGCTCAATATATAGTTGTTTCTTCAATTCTGCGTCTAATTGCTTAATTGTTTGGCCAGCAATGAGGTTCTATATACTATCTATGTTATGCTTGGGAAAGCCATATATAGATTAGAGAAGAATTAAAGAGGATCTTAACCCTTCAGGGGAGCGGATTTGTGGTTAGGATAGGAATATACCTAGTCACCGTGCTTAATTAAACATCGTAATCTTAGTGCGTTCTAATAGATTAATTTCATAGGAATATAGGCGTTAATCTATTGAGAATAGGCGAGTAGTACTTCGGGAGAAGGCTATGAGAGCAATTATCGATTAATTAGCAACCATGAGTGAATTATATGAAAGGGAGAGTTAATTAGAATGCAATATGAATGGTGAATTGATCACAACCCTGGAATATTTGTCTCTATTGAATACACAACAATATTCTCGTTACTTGATAATTAGTTCATATAATCGTAGAATAAATTAGTTATATTCTTGGATTTTGTTTTGGCTCGATTAAATAGCAATTAGAGTGATTCAATAAGTAGTTTACGCAAGTCCCTGTGGGTTCGACATTCGATTTAATATTATATTACTTGCTACGACCACGTATACTTGCGTCTGCGGTTCGGGACCAACAAGTTTTTGGCGCCGTTGCCGGGGACTTGAATATAAACTACTTTTTAGTTACTTGCTTTAATTGTTTATTTCATTGAGTCTAACGTCACATGATTTTGGCTCTAATCTCAGGAACTTCGAGTGAATGCGTAGGGTCAGAAGCCAGGATAGACTTGACGGCTTTGACTCCGAACCTAAGAGATCATTTCACAAGAGATTGCGAGAAGCAAGAGATACAGATAATCTTCAGGACTTCATCCGATTTCTTGTGAACATGGTAGAGGAACAACACATGGCGGTTCAGCAGGTGGCAATGCCAAGCATTGCTAATGTCACCTCCAGCATCGTGAAGCCCAAAATCATTGGACACTTTGAGCTAAAACAGAGCATGATCCAACTACTTCATGCAAACAGGCAATTTTTGGGTCTTCCACACGAAGATCCACAGCAGCACATTTTGAACTTCCTAGAGATTAGTGATACTTATATCACTAACGGGGTCACGCCAGATTATGTGAAGCTCACGTTTTTCCCATTCTCTATATTGGGCGAAGAAAAGCGATGGCTGAAGGCAGAACAAGTTAATTCCATCACAACATGGAACGATCTGGCGAGAAAATTTCTGGCAAGGTTCTTCCCTTCAAGAAAGACCGCAAAGATCAGGAGTGAGATAGTCTCCTTTAGGCAGAAAACAGGTGAATCATTATATTCAACACGGGAAAGGTTCAAGGGGCTACTCAGAGACTGTCCTCTTCATAATCAGACAAACGAGANATGATGAAATATTTGCATTACTGAATAAATTCTCCAAAAGCAATCCAGACTGGCAAGGTGAGATGGGGAGAAATATGGTTCAGAAATCACCAGGGGTTCTTGAACTAGATGTGGTTTCAGCATTGTCAGCCCAGATTTCCACTTTGACTAACCAAGTCAATCAGATGAACCTGATCATTAACAAGCAGCAATCTCAACCAGTGCAACAAACCCAACAGTGCAACAGATTCAGGTATTTTGTGAAGTCTATGGAGAGGGTCATTCAAGTGAGTTATGCCCAGTTAATCTAGAGTCTGTCTGCTTTGTGTGTAACGCTAATAGGGGACAAGCAAATCAATATGGAAACACCTATAACCCCAACTGGAGAAACCACCCAAACTTCTCTTGGGGTGGAAATCAGAGCAATCAGCATAATTACAGGCATCCAGCACCTCAACAACAGTACAAACCACCTCAGGCTGAACCATCATCAAGCCTTGAGGATATTATGAAGAGAATGATGAATGACCAACTTCCTTTCAATCAGAAAATAATGGTTGATCACCAAGCCAAGACTGTAGCCATGAAAAACTTAGAATGTCAAGTGGGGCAACTCGCCAGTTCTCAAAATACCCCGACCAACGGGGGCTCTACCAAGTGACACTGAAGCTAATCCTAAATCACCTGTTAATGCTATATCATTGAGAAATGGGAAACAATTGGAGACAGTCCAGGCCAGTCAGAGAAAGCAGGTAAATGTTTATGAGACACTAACCACTATTGAACCAACTTCAGACAACCCGAAGGAATCAGATGAGCCAGCAAGGGAGGCGAGTCCTGAGAAACCTCCACCATTTGTTGCAAGGCCACCCCCTCCATTCCCTCAAAGGTTGTAAAAGGTGAAAGATAACACATCATACAAAAAGTTCCTTGATCTCTTGAAGCAGGTACAAATCAATATTCCACTGGTAGACATTCTGTAGGAGGTACCCAAATATGCTAAGTACATCAAGGACATTGTGGCAAATAAACGAAGGATGAATGAGTTCGAAACAGTGGCACTCACTGACGAAGCTAGCTCAAGAATTCAAAGCAAGCTACCCCAGAAATTAAAAGATTCGGGTAGCTTTACTATCCAAATATAAATTGGTAAGCATGCAGTCGGGAGAGCTCTGTGCGATCTTGGAGCAAGTATTAATTTGATGCCACTATCTGTGTTCAAGCAGTTGGGATTGGGTGAACCACGCCCAACAACAGTGATTTTACAATTGGCAGACCGCTCCCTAGCCCATCATGAGGGAGTAATTGAAGATGTGCTGGTTCAGGTGGGATCATTCATATTCCCAGCTGATTCCATTATCTTGGACTATGAGCCTGATTTGGAAGTCCCATTTATTTTTGGGCATCCATTCCTAGCTACATGCCGAGCTATTATCGATGTGTGTGAAGGGAAGATAACAATGTGCGTTGGTGATCGAGTGGAGGTGTTTAATGTTTATAAGGAACTCAAGTTACCTGTCCACTATGAAGAACTATCCATGATTTCTGTAGTGGAAAGAAAATCGAAGTCCATGGTTCCCTACATGAATCCTACTGACCCACTTGAGCGGGTGTTGGTTGGGGATGCATAAAACTGTGAGGATGAAACATGGGAAGATATTGAGAAAATTCTTGAGGTGTCCTGCAGTTACCTCCACAGGGAAAATTTGAAGAGTTGAATAAGCTTGTTACTCTAACCCTCCCTAAGCCATCTATTGAAGAGGCTCCAAAGCTGGAACTCAAACCTCTTCCAGCATATTTCTGCTATGCTTATTTGGGGAACTCTGAAACATTGCCCGTGATCATCTCAGCCAGCCTGACCAACACACAAGAACAGAAATTGCTTAGGGTACTTCGTGAGCACAAAAAGGCAATTGGGTGGACCATCGCAGATATTAAAGGTATTAGTCCATCATTTTGCATGCATAAAATATTTTTGGAAGACGAAATTCGCCCGAGTGTTGAGCAGCAAAGGAGGTTGAATCCCATTATGAAAGAAGTAGTGAATAAAGAAGTCATAAAATTGCTGGATGCAGGCATCATCTTTCCTATTTCTGACAGCAATTGGGTGAGCCCAGTTCAATGTGTACCCAAAAAGGGAGGAATGACCGTGATTGAGAATGAGAAAAATGAGCTAATTCCTACACGCACTATCACGGGTTGGAGAGTTTGCATAGATTATCAAAAGCTCAACAAAGCAACCCGCAAGGATCATTTTCCACTCCCATTCATTGATCAAATGCTGGATAGGCTAGCAGGGCATGAATAGTATTGCTTTCTGGATGTGTATTCAGGCTACAATCAAATTGTCATATGCCCAGAGGATCAGGAGAATACCATGNCACCTTCCAGAGATGTATGATGGCGATTTTCACCGACATGGTGGAAAAATTCGTAGAAGTGTTTATGGATGACTTCTCAGTCTTTGGGGCATCTTATGATGACTGTTTGAAAAACCTGAGCATGGTGTTGGCCCATTGTGAAGAAACGAATCTAGTGTTAAATTGGGAGAAGTGTCACGTCATGGTGCAGGAAGGCATTGTCTTGGGTCATAGAATATCTAAAAGTGGCATCAAAGATGATAAGGCAAAAGTGGAGGTAGTTGAGAAACTACCTCCACCAAATTCAGTGAAGGTTGTCCGGAGTTTCTTGGGACACGCAACATTTTATAGGCGCTTTATTAAAGATTTCTCTAAAATTGCTACTCCATTGTGCAGGTTGCTGGAAAAAGATATCAAGTTTAATTTTGATGCACCCTGCCTGAAGGCATTTGAGGAACTCAAGAAGAAATTGGTAACTGCCCCCATAATTGTTGCACCTGATTGGTCACTACCATTTGAACTTATGTGTGATGCAAGTGACCATGCAATTGGGGCAGTGCTAGGCCAAAGGAAAGACAAGGTGTTTTATTCCATTTACTATGCGAGTAAGACCCTCGATGATGCACAACAGAATTACACCACTAATGAAAAGGATTTGTTAAATGTGGTGTGGGCCTTTAAAAAATTCCGGGCATACTTGGTAGGCACAAAAGTTATTGTCCACACAGATCACGCAGCAATCAGGTATTTATTTACAAAAAATAAGTCTAAAGCTAGATTGATGTGATGGGTTTTATTGTTGCAGGAATTTGATGTGGAAATAAGAGACTGAAAAGGCACTGATAACCAAGTAGCTGACCACCTGTCAAGGCTAGAAAATCATGATCATGTTGAGGAGGGTGGAGATATTAAAGAAGTCTTTCCTGATGAGCAACTTTTTGCTATAACCCAAGACCCTCCTCCGTGGTATGCCGATTATGTGAATTATTTGGTGAGTGGGGTACTTCCCCCGGAAATAAAATCTGAAGCAAGGAAAAGGTTCTTACGCGATGTGAAATTTTACTACAGGGATGATCCCTACCTGTACAAAGAATGTGGTGATCAGTTAATGAGGAAATGCATTCCTGATGTGGAAGTGGAACGGGTGTTGTACGATTGTCATTCATCACCATATGGAGTCATCATGGTGGCGATCGAACGGCAGCAAAAGTGCTACAATCTGTGTTCTTTTGGCCAACACTATTCAAAGATGCCCACGCATTTGTTAAAAAGTGTGACCAATGCCAGAGAACAGGAACGATAACAAGGAAACATGAGATGCCTTTGAATAATATCTTGGAGGTAGAGATTTTTGATGTATGGGGGATAGATTTTATGGGTCCATTCCCATCATCCAGGGGACATAAATACATTTTGCTAGCAGTTGACTACGTGTCGAAATGGGTGGAGGCAATTGCATTGCCGACGAATGATGCCATGGTTGTCGCTGCGTTTGTGAAGAAGAATATATTCTCCAGATTTGGTACTCCACGAGCCTTGATTAGTGATGAAGGAACTCATTTTTGCAATCGGTTGTTGAATAACCTTTTAGCTAAATATGGGGTCTGTCATCGAGTTGCAACAACATATCACCCTCAAACAAGTGGACAAGCAGAGGTGTCTAATAGGGAAATCAAGAAAATACTAGAGAAAACGGTGAGTGTGAACAGGAAAGATTGGGCCGCTAAGTTAAATGGCGCTTTATGGGCATACAGAACAGCATACAAGACACAAATTGGGGCATCACCGTACAAGATGCTCTATGGGAAGGCATGTCACCTGCCCATAGAGCTTGAACACAAGGCATATTGGGCCATCAAGAAGTTAAACATGAACCTTGAAGCCGCGAGTGAGAAAAGAATGTTATAGTTGGATGAATTAGATGAGTTCAGATTGCACTCATACGAAAATGCCAAACTTTACAAAGAAAAGACCAAGAGATGGCATGACAAACATATACATCCGCGTCATTTTGAGTCGGGCCAACAGGTACTATTATTCAATTCTAGGCTTAGACTGTTTCCTGGAAAGCTGAAATCGAGATGGTCAGGCCCGTTTGAAATAGTGAGAGTCACTCCATATGGTGCACTTGAATTGCGAGCTATACATGGTGAAAGAACATTTTTAGTGAATGGGCATAGAGTCAAACATTATTGGGGTGGTACCATAAATCGTGAGAAGACCAAAGTTGTGCTCGCTGATGACTGAGGCGAGGTTCTGCGTCGTGCGGCGACGTTAAATCAGGCGTTTCATAGGAGGCAACCTATTGACTTGTTGTAATCGTCGTTCCACGACATTAACTAAGGCGCTTATTGGGAGGCAACCCAATACTTAGTTAAATCTTAACATAGCTTGAAGAATTTCATATAATTATAGGTACTAACAAGCTCGCGAGTGCATTCAAGTGAAAGGAGCAGTGTTCGTGCATGGCGGAAGGTGAGACGAACGCCAGGGGGTAACTGGCGTTTCAGCTCTAACGCCTGGCTAACGCCAGGGTAGGCTGGGCGTTTCAGCTCTAAAGCCTGGCTAACGCCAGGGTAGGCTGGGCGTTTGGGATCCAATTCTTGGCTAACGCCAGAGGGTCCGGTATTTAAGACTAAAACGCACGCCTAACGCCAGGTAAGCATCCTCTTCTAATTTTTTCATCTCCCATCTCCCTCTCAAGCAAGAGTTTGCTCCCAAGAACACAAATAACTTACACAAACAACAAATTGCTCTCACACTCACACTACAACACATAGATCACACCCACATCAACTCTACACCCACAACAAAAACATCTGCACACCCACAGCACCCACAAGTCTGCATAGGTTCAATTTCGGGGCTCACCTCATCAAATTAACACTCATCAACCGTTGAGGTATGTTTTTATCCCTATTATCTGTAAATTCGACTTGGGTGTTACAATTATATATGGTGTAACCATGATTCATGGTGGTTCCTTATGGGATTATGAATTTCATGGTCATATGGTATGATGTTTGCATCCCAATTCCCCGAAACCCTCTNGTCTCCGGGAAATATCCCACTAGTATCATGCATTGTAAATTCCATGAAATGTTAAGTGTGAAGAGGCTCACGAGAAATCCTTTGGGTCAATTATTCATTAACGTACCAAGGTGAAGTCTGAGTAACCTTTCGAAAGCTTTTGTACACCATTTGTAACACCCACTAACTACTGATCATATGTGCAGGAAAAACAATGCTACCCAGAAGATCCACTGGCAAGGGGAAGGCCACGTCGTCGGCCCCAGCTAAAAGCAAAGCAAAACCCCCACATCCCCAAAAGAAAAGAAAAGGGGGGATGTTACTTCTAGTATGACTGGTGAGGAAGCAGTAGCTGATGTCGCTGCTATGAGACAGCGACCCATTGGTGAAAGGGAATATGGTCTCAACAGCACACCAGTGCAATCCATGAAATGGTATGCATGCTGCAAACCCAAGCATGTTCACCCTAAAGGGGCCATTAAGGAAGGGAGTCTAAGATAAAAATTCCCAGCGATTTGGCAGAGCATCCATGAGTTGGGGCTGGGATATGTGTTCAGACACAATGGTGACATCAACCTCAACTTATTCCGAGAATTCTACGCAGGGTTTGACCCTAAGGAAAAGAACAGATTGGTGCCAACTCGTGGGCACTTGGTAGATTTTTCGGCCAAGGCCATTTGTGACTTCCTAGGTGCACCAAATGTTCTGGTGGATCCTCTAGAGCAATTCATCCCCCAGGCCAACTATAGAGAGGTGAGGCACACACTTTGTGGGGTTGCTTCCACAGTTGCTTGGATTCGGGATAGATCCACAAATTGCCATAAAAGATTTCCAAAGAAGAAAATGAAGGTTGAGACCCAGGTGTGGCTTAAAGTGATTAATGCAAGGATACTACCATGCAACCATGACACCTTAATCATCCGAGAGAGGATTTGTGTGCTCTACTTCCTCATGACGGGGTAGAGGGTAAATGTGGGTCAGCTGATACACTATCAAATGGGGTTGGTGCGTTCGAGCAACAGAATTAATCGAATACCATCCCCAAATTTCATAACTCAGTTTCTGCTAAATGAGAATGTGGCGGTTGAGCCCTACTTTGACCATACCATTGATCAATTCCAATGAGAGATTGAAATCTTTGGCCTAAGACTGAAGGAAGAGCCCTCCCTGACCAATGCAGAGCGCAATGTCCGAGATTACAGCTTCATGGCCCATCTTTATGGGATGATGGATCTGCAGTTTCGAATAGGAGGTCGGCCAGCGTCAGTTGATGAGAGAGTTGAATTGGATCACAGGTACCCGCTAAACGATCATGCGCTGCAGATGATTAAAGTGGGTGAGGGATACAGGCTCCCTGATGATGAGGATATCAACACTCCTGAAGACTCTGATGTAGAGCCAAAGCGCTCGGATGAGGAAGATGATGATGAAGATGAGCATGAGGAGGAGTGGAGAGCGTCAGATGATGACGACGCTGAATGACCAGGGAGTTTCTTGTACCTTGCTTCTTTTTCTGTTTTTGTCTCTATATAATGCACTGAGGACAGTGCATGTATTAAGTGTGGGGTGTGTATGTTGTTGTATTTTATGTTGTACTTACGATTGTGAAATGTGTGTGAGTTTGTATTGTAGTTTTGTATTCATGATAGTAAATGATTTTCTTTCAATTAAGTTTTTTGTAGTTGTTTTAAATATATTAAAAAAAATTAATTAAAAATTCTTTTTGGACTTTTCCCGACGATGGACCTCTTAGACAGCTCTCTTGAGGGAAGTAAGTCTAAAGAAAATACCAAAAAGATTTTTTCTTTTAGGTAGTGTAGTAATTCCCTCTTGGTTTTTCTTTGGATCACGGTTCTTTTCCAAGGGTGTAAGTTGAACCGGGTAATTTAAATTAAGTTTATTTTTGTTTTTAGAGAAGTTAGGAAGAAACTGAGTAAATTAGAGATACCCCATGACATGTTTAATGTCGGCATATTAGGTTATCATACATTCTGTTTTCCCTTATATTTGGTTTGACATGTGATGCCTGAGTAAAAAAAAAATAGCCTATCTTGTGATGCCTTAGCTCGGTTGTTTGACTTGTATGCTACATAGTGTAATATTGCTTGATTCTCTCAATTTTGTGTGCTTTCTTGACTTGAGAGTTGAATAAAACCGTTGTGATTGAGTCATGTGCAATGTGTGAGTGAGGTTTAGTGATTTTCTATGATATCCTGTGTAGTCTAGAACTTTCCCCGTGTGTTAATCGAAGCGAAATTGTAGGTTATGCTAGTCTAGGAGATGACGTAGGCATTTTCTTGCTTGATTATGGATGTGCTTGTCACATAAGAATTACATTTTCCATTGCTAGCCCCTTTGAGTTGTTTGACATATTCTTTGGTACCCATATTACAAGCCGTATCCCTATTTTGTTTCTTAATTTGAGATTCTTGCACATTTTCCTCCTAAGGCACTTAGTCGCTAAAAGAAGTAAGGTGAGATATTGGGGATTAACTTTTGAGTGGAGCCATGGAAAGACTTGTTAGTGCACTAAGAATTGTATTCAAGAGTCACTAGCCATTCAATCTTCATGTATGGGGTGTGCGTAGAAAAAAAAGAAAAAAAAGTAAAGAAAAAGATATGTACAAAAAGATACACACCTCCAAATTTTATTAGTTGTGCTAGTGAGAATATAGAAGTGCTTAATTGAAAAAGGGCTATGTTGAATATGAATTGTGGCAAGGGAATTGGTTGAGAAGAATGTGTGTTGATTTGTGAAAGTAGTGTATTAAAGTGCTTAGAAGGGTTAGCCAATATTCCTAAATATATCCTACCCGTTCCTTAGCCTACATTAAAACCTTAAAAGTCCTAATTGATCCTAGATTTGGCTAATTTTAATTAGTGGAGATCTACACTACGGGCAAGCTTATGGTACGACCAGGGGATGCATATGAATTCTTTGTGAGAGTGAGTGAATTTGTTCAATTGTGTGACGTCCTTAAATAATGTTCAAAAGTATATTTGAATGTGTGGACTAGATATATTCATTCTCTTGTTGTTGGTGAGAGCACGTGATCTCATGAACGATTGGTAATATTGTAATTTTCTTGTTAGGTAGGTGCGTGAATTGAGAGAGCTTAGTAGTTGCAAGTCGACTCTTGAGATTGGGTGGTTGCAATTAGGTTGTTGGTATGATTGATTGAATTGTTATACTTGGGCATGTTTAAAGAAGGGAAAGAATGTGAAATTTTGTATGTTCATACTTGATTGCCGGTATCGATCATAGTTAAGGGGTAATGTGTGTGATTGAAAAGTAAAATACTCCTTGTTAATGAAATGTGTACGTGTTGAAGGATATTGCTCGAGGACGAGCAAGAGTCTAAGTGTGGGGTGTTGATGCGTGGCTAGAATTCATAGTTTTAAGCATTATATACCTTACATTTTATGTGCTTTTGTGATAAAAATACACGTTATATGTGCATAATGTAGTCTATTTCATGTGTAGGTGAATTGGAGATGGAATCCGAGCTAAATGGGTGCATAAACATCGAAAATACGCTCAAGAGTTGAAAAGGAGTGACCCGAGCAATACCCGGGCGTTTAGCCCCTAAAGCCAGACATGCCCAGGCGTTAAAGGGGTGTTAGTCCCTTAAGGACAGGGTGACCCTGGCGTTAGCCAGGCATTAGACCCCTAACGCCAGGCCTAGGCGTTAAGGGGACGTTTGGGGCTTAACGCCTGGGTGCCTAGTCCAGTCAACTCCGAGTTTTAAAGGTTTTTAAGTGTTTTCCGGTTGGAATAGAAGTCTCCTACACGTTTAGGGTTTATCCCAAACGTATAAATAGACCCAGTAACACAACTTGGAGAGGAGGACGCCATTTTTGGAGAGAATATACACACAAGATCATTGAAGAAGCAAAGGATTATCAGTTTTCTTCATCTTAATCTAGTATTTTCCATTGATGCAAAGACTTATGCAATTGTTTAATTCTAGTATGAGTGGCTAAACACCCATTGTTCTGGGGTTGTGGTTTAGCCATGAATATTATTATTCGATATTAACTTAACCTTAATTTTAATTCGCTCAATATATGGTTGTTTCTTCAGTTCTGCGGTTAATTGCTTAATTGTTTGGCCAGCAATTAGGTTCTATATACTATCTATGTTATGCTTGGGAAAGCCGTATATAGATTAGAGAAGAATTGAAGAGAGCGCGATCTTAACCCTTCAGGGGAGCGGATTTGTGGTTAGGATAGGAATATACCTAGTCACCGTGCTTAATTAAACATCGTAATCTTAGTGCGTTCTAATAGATTAATTTCATAGGAATATAGGCGTTAATCTATTGAGAATAGGCGAGTAGTACTTCGGGAGAAGGCTATGAGAGCAGTTATCGATTAATTAGCAACCATGAGTGAATTATATGAAAGGGAGAGTTAATTAGAATGCAATATGAATGGTGAATTGATCACAACCCTAGAATATTTGTCTCTATTGAATACACAACAATATTCTCGTTACTTGATAATTAGTTCATATAATCATAGAATAAATTAGTTATATTCTTGGATTTTGTTTTGGCTCGATTAAATAGCAATTAGAGTGATTCAATAAGTAGTTTATGCAAGTCCCTGTGGGTTCAACATTCGATTTAACATTATATTACTTGCTACGACCACGTATACTTGCGTGTGCGGTTCGGGACCAATAGAGCTCTACCACACGATCTAGAGTAAGAAGAAAGAGTGGAAGTCCTAAATGCCATGTAGCCTCCTGCTTATAAGTTTGGTGCACAACACACCCATAAACAAGACTCTACTAGACACGCTTGTAGACTCCCTAGGACAAAACTGCTATGATACAACTTTTGTCAAGACCCAAACCGATGGGCCGCGACGGGCACCCGGTGCCTTTACTCAACCGAGTACCAATGTGACTTATCTTTCTCATTACATCAACATGGGTAAATAGGCCAGAAGGGACGTATGAGGTAACACGAATAAAACATGAGTGAACACTCGACATAAAATGACCCAACCTGATATACTGACTTATACATATGATGTACGGGCCTATAAGTCCAAAATAATCACTTGTACACTAAACATAGGCCGAAAATGCCATACAATCTTTCCTATACTTGACCTATGTCTACAAGCCTCTAAGAGTACATAGACGTCATAAGGCTGGGACAGGGCCCTGGCATACCAATCAATACATTTCTAAATCATACTAACCAAATAAGCAACTCCAGAGCAAATGGAGTGAACCATCATCTTTTGCTGACCTGATAGCCTAGTTGGAGGACTCTCAACCTGTCTATGAGACCTGCGGGCATGAAATACAGCATCCCCAGGAAAAAAGGGACGTTAGTACAAATGATATACCGATTATGTAAGGAATGAAAATCCGTAAACAATAGACATGAGAGAAACACGTAGTAAAAGACTCAACGTGTATATCTGAATAGCTCTATGAATCATGTAATATTATAATGTCATGCATATACGTATCAATGTCATACCGTGCATAGGTATATGCATTCATAAAATCATCAGGCCTCTGTGGGCATCCTATCATATCATCTCGACCACTGTGGGAAAATTATCAACCTATACCAGCTGATCAGGTGGTGGCGCGTATATAACGTTGTAACCTTTTCCCATATCCCGTATATATAATATACATATATACGCGCATATAACGCTATCTGGTCATGGGTCAATGTAAATGAATGCAATGCATGAGAAGTACGTCAATAAAATCTTTTGGAGCGTCATAAGACCATTATGCCTTTGATTAATATCATCAAATAAACTTTATCAACTTATGTATTTTTTGAGACCCATGAACGTATTATAGAATAACAAGACATATGGAAATCAAGAACATAGGCATCTCTAGAATATTTATGAATAGTCATTTATGGAAAGAGTGCATTTTCTCGTTTCGTTTGTATCATATGGATCATGCCAAAAGAAAGAAGGGATAGCCTTAACATACCTGAGCCGGTTCTCTTGACAAACCCTCTAATACATGTTAATTGTAACAACATGTAATCGGTAAGATCAGAGTAAGGAAGAATTCGTATGATATTCTTGAGAAATATTGCACTGTATTTCCTTATAATTTCAACACCTCACGTTGCTACGATGCCAAGAACGTCTCTTATAATTTTGTATGAAAAGCTCTAGAACTGGAAACTCTGAAGGGCATGGAGCTTACCGATCAAGCTGAACTCGGGAAAGACCTAATAAGGAGGTCTACCCATCTGTCTGTCCGAACCTGCACGCATGAAATGCAGCGCCCCAAAAAAAAAGGATGTCAGTACGAAATAATGTACAGAGTATGTAAGACAATATACTGAAAGCTGAAACTGAACTAATAATATAATAACTGAAAGTAACTAGGAGCCAAAGATAATATGAAGATATGCTTACCTGCTGATACTAACTCAACTCTCTCAATATAGTAAGTACAATAGTTGTCCGGTCTTATAGGACTAGGTATATATATAACTGCTCTACCATAGTAGGCTCGCTCATAGGCGCTCGGCCATACTAGGATCTGTATCTCGGCCAACTGGGCTCGCTCATAGACTCTCGGCCACAGTAGGCTCGGTATATAAGTTACCATCTGATCATAGGTTGCCCAATAGGGGCCTGCCCACCGATTATAGCTCGGTGGTGGGGAACATACTATAATACTGTATATATATAGACCCTCCTCTCTCTTGAATGGAAGAAGACAATACTCAATTGAATATGAAGTCCCGATAAGGGAAAATACTATAACTTATGAGACTAGGATAATGTATATAAATTCAGGAGTATGAACTTATTTTATGCCTCGTTATCACTAACATGTAGTTATGAGATCATGCTAAAATGAAAGAAGGGCTTAACCTTAACATACCTGAGTCGACTATCTTGACAATCCTTCAAACACACATCAATTGTGACAACATGTAACGGCGGATCGAAGTAGGGAAAAAATCCATTTGATGTTCTTGAGAAAGATTGTATCGTGCTCTCTTAGAATTGCAAATCTCATTGGTATTACATAGTATAATACATCGTGTGAAATTTTGAAGTTGCAATAGCAAATCCATATGAATTCATTCCTATAAAATGAATAAATGAATCTTAGGAAAGTCCCTTTTTATAGTGGTGTGGGCCCCACTTGGTAAGGCCTACTTTAGCCACTCAAATACCTCTTAAAATGCGACCTTTTATGTGACTTTAGTATTCACCATCTCTTAATACAAGGTTTGCCTCGTTGATGGTTATCTTTAACAAAACATTAACCACCAATCACCTTTATTAAGTGATAATCTCCCACTAAAATTAATAATTACCCGATTATCCATATAATTAAGAATTATCTCAAATTACTTATAATACTACTCACTTTTAACACACCGTATACACCTTACTATCATGGCCATGTGGTACCTTGTATGGTACTAGTCTATAAATACCGAGTATTTTAGCTTGGGCCGTATTTTAACCCAAAATGTCAATCTTTGACGAAATTCCTTTTCTTCGATTTTCTTACCTCTCACCTTCACGAATTTACTGATCACTTGTTTAAAATAGCATACTGCTTATATTCTCAAAATAATCTCATTCTGAAACTTTACTTTGATTAACTTACGACGAAACTTTATCATACGAAAATGCGGGATGTAACATCATTCCCCCCCTTTGGAACATTTTTCCTCAAATGTTGACTGATGCGCTTATCATTTTCATAAGTGTGTCTTTCGAATACTTTAGTACTCTCCTTGCCATCTAGGCAACTATTTTGTGAATAAATCCAAAGGTCATGGCATTCCACCCTTTAGGCCTCGTTCTTACACCATGACTTATGGTCGAATTCCTTCCAATCTCGTAACTGTTGGTACCTTCTGTCGTGCAACCTATACGACTCTGACCTTGTAAGTGTGCCTATGCGACTCTTCTCTCTTTTTTTTCCATTCATCTTTTACCCAATATCTAGGCTTCCCTTTTTAGACATATATAGAGCTTGATAAGATGTCCCTCTGGGCATCTATGAGTATACTGAAGTTCTTCGCTCGGTACTTTGTTGAACTTACGAATATCATTATACCTTATTTCGTAGGTCCATTTATCCATCGGTATGATTTACTTCCATAACTCTTACTTTGATTTATCGTTACTGAGGTCTGCTACTAAACTCTGGGTTACTCTTGTTTTTATCCTATATGTATAAATCTAAGTCCTTTAATGCTTCCTCATTACTATACATCTTAAGAGCGGTGGACTAATCTCACTCATACTTTGTTACTTTTGTCCATCCATTGTTGATTCACCTTAATATTGATCTACAACTTACCACTGATGACTTGAAATTTCTTACGTGATATATTGTCATTAGGGCTCACGTCTCATTGGGGAAACATCTGAAGTGATTAGACTGATCCACCTAGGGGCGATACTATACTTCAATAACCATATGTTATTCTTCTTATGATGGTATTTTTAATATTTTACAATTCATCAAATCATTACTCAATCGATGGCCCAAACGTCATACTTTTTCTATCACAATTACACCCTTATTCTATTACCAAGAACATCATTCCATTTTTTTTAAATTCTACTAGTCTTAGGCTCTCTTGAGTATATTCAGGCTATACTGAACTTTCTATAATTCTTGTTCTCGTGGGCTTAATTCTGAGGACTTATCCTTTCTCTTCACCTTCTCACTTGTCGTTTCTTATCCTTACTCGTGTCTTCCTAAAATCTTGTCACTTTACCATACTTTAGCTTGCAACCTACACATATCTATTTATACTACACGCGACCTTCCTTAACTTGCGTGTACCATAGATTTCCTTGTGTTATTCTGGAACATCAAGCAAGACATCACATCGTCTCTAACTCTTCTTTACTTTCTTAACTAGTCATCTCGATGCCTAGAAACCATAGGCTGGATGACATGCCACTGATGATGCCGCTATCATTACTGGATACTGAATCCCAGCGCTTCTAGTCTTCTATCTGAAGTATAGACTATTCAGAACCTTCTACACTTGAGTATCTCATACGTTGTTCACCTTTACCTTATATTCCTTAAAATATTGCATCACATCCTTTATTTCCTTCACGACCTCCCTTCCACATAGGTATAAGTTACATCCACAACTTGAAGCTCTATTATAATACTTGCACCTCTAGTGCATACACAATTCAGTGGGAGCTTCATACTGACTTCTTATGCGCATGGTACTCTTCTAATTGACTTTCTCATAGAGTCGTTATAGAATATGATTGTTTTACTATCTATCTTGTACCTCATATTAAGAGTGATTATGCTATGTTCTCAATCACGGTTTCTATAAGTTTCTGAGTCCAATAATCAGACTCCTGATTTATTTCGTTGATGTTACTCTTTAGTTTCCTCTTCTTTTTTATCATCCTTTATGTAGGCTTAATCTATCTTCCGATCTATGGCTCATGGTATTAGTTATTATTTTAGCTTTTCATGGACGCTTTAGAATATCCATGATACAATCTTCTAACAATTAAATTCATTGTCTATGACTTGGACTCAATTCTTTCTTTTAACTTATACCGGAGTCTTATATGGTTGTATGATTGTCAACATATATGCTACATGGATAATACTCTAAACTCTTAAGTGCGTTCATCACGTAACTAACTCTGGATCATTAATAGAATAATTACTTTTGTTCCTTCTCAACTTTCTATAAATACAAGCAATTGTTTTCCTGGTGGTCCTGCCACTTGTTAGATGAATACTTGGTTTATTTTAGTGACCACACATATTGGAATTCCATAAAACCCATATGATCTTGAATATCAGCTTTTCATATTTTTTTTCCCTCGTTTATTATCCACGATAGGTTCCATTTTCTTATGGAGTGTGTACAATGTTGTTATGAGACTTGTTGTGTAACACCCCATAAATTTGTCTTAGATATAAGTGTGTTAAATTAGTAGTAAGGTTATATTTTAGACATATAAAATCCTATCGGGATGAGTATGGATGAAAATAGTTGTTTCAACATCAAGATGGAAAGTGAGGTGCATAAGATTCGACAAAATTGACTAAGTTTGAAGAAGGTCCGACTTCCAGAAGGTTTTCGTGAAAATGTGTAAATAATTTGGGAAAACTTAAAGCATGAAAGTTGTTGGCCTTTGAAATATCTTTCCAACGAAATATTTTAAAGCCCAGATGGAGCTTTGTCCAAAAAGTTATGCCCGAATTCCAGAATAGTGCCTATCCACCGCGTTCGGCCACATTCCACCGCGACCGCAGTCGTGAGGAAGTGCTCCAGCTGTTTGCCGTGGTCGGGACCTCGTTCAGGCATTCTGGGGCATGGTGACCGACCTGGAAAGTCATTTTTAACCCTATTTCTTCCCCCCGCCGCCCCAAAACATAAAAACTTTCTCTAGAAACGAAAGCTCTCAAAAACCTAACTCCTTAAGGGTCCCTCCACCACCCAAGGTAAATTCTAATGGCGATTCTAAGTTTATTTCAATTCTCAACATCTTATTAACATGGTTAAATCCTCCAAATCATTAGATATTCGATTGGAACATCATTGTTGAGAGAAGGAACCCTAGAACTCGAATTCAAGGGGATTGAACTTCAAAAGGGTAATGTCTTCACCCTCTAATTGATTCCAACATTGCATAATGATTATAGACCCTATTTCATGAGATATGAGTTGATGGGTTTGATAGAAAAGCATGAACACTTATAGTTTGGGTGTGTTAATTGTCGATGATTGGTTGAGGGTGTTGTATTACCTTATGAGTGATAAAGAATAATGTCGATAATAACCATTTGAGAAATTAGAATTTATCTAGGAGTAAGAGGATGGGTTATTGGGTGTAGAAACACCATTAAAAAGGGCTATGAAGCTTTATGTCACCAAGTGTTTTATAAAATGCCTAAGGGACCAAAACATGAGTATTATTGCTAATATGAAATCTCTTTGACTTGTATTGATATAGATTAAAGTTGAAAGGATTAGCAAACGTTATATTATGCTCAAGAGTAGGAAGTTAAGGTATTTGAGGTTAAGTGTCTATTTTTGGAAATGTTATTGATTCTCCCTACAATACATTTCTTTTGCGACGTTACTAATTGCCTCAGAAATATAGTTAACCCTAGTTCCTTGAATAGTTGCAGAACTTCTATTCTCTAGCTTCATAACTCATTCAAGACTTTCATTCTGAACGTTGTGAGTTCAGTTCGTATACAATATAGACTTGGATTTGATATCCCTGAGTCTCAGTACAACTTACTCAGCATTTCATAAACAGTTGAAGTTTCAATGTTCATAATCGGTTCAATAATACATGTCTCAGTCTAGTCCTATTCATTATTCTGGTATCATGCAACTCGGTATGGTTCAGTATTTCAGCATCATGTATTTCAGTATGATTCTCAGTTCCTTATTCTAAGTTCCTGAATGTTGAACACCTGTATTTGGGCCCGAGGCCGCAGTTTATGCTTTATGCATTTTGGGCCCGAGGTCGTAGTTTATGCTTTATGCATTTTGGGCCTAAGGCCGCAGTTATGTATATGTATACTTGAGCCCAAGGCCGCAGTTGTGCAGACATATAGACATATATATATATATATATATATATATATATATATATATATATATATATATATATATATATATATATATTGGGCCTAAGGCCGCAGTTTATTTATTCAGATAAACAGTTGGTTCATCATTCAGAAGAGGGAGTATTCATATCCTTACTTCCTTTGTTCAGTTCATTTATCAGTTATCAGTTATCAGTTATCAGCTATCAGTTAAGTTATCAGTTATTAGTTATCATTTCATTTATCAGTTATCATTTCAGTTATCAGCTTAGTTTCAATTTTAGCATTTATAAGTCTTTATTTCAGTTGCTTTACATACCAGTGCAATTCATATGTACTGACGTCCCTTTTGCCCGGGGCGTGCATCTCACGATGCAGTTAATGATTTACAGGTTGACGATTCAGAGCGCTAGGATTCTTGTACCAGCTAATTGGTGATCCCCAGCTCGTTAGGGTAACTATCATTGCGGTACAGTCTTCAGTATTCTTAGACAGTCAGTGTTTTTCAATACTTCATTAGAGTCTTCATAGACTAGAGTAACAATTAGACAGAGTCGCAGGCTTTTCATATTAAGCTATGTTGGCTATAAATATGTTTCATAATTGTATTAGTATTTCCGCACTTAGATTTATATCATCCAGACATTATGTATATCTGCATGTGTTAGTTTATCTTCCGTATTTAGTATGATGTGATATCACATGTTGATTCAGCCAGCCAGTTGGTTCGCTCGGTCGCATGTAGTCAGGCGACGGGTGCCGTGTTACGTTCAGGCCCAGGTTTGGGGCGTGACAAAGCTTGGTATCAGAGCACTAGGTTCAAGAGTCCTAGGGATTGTATGAAGTCGTGCCCAGTGGAGTTTCCTTTATATGTGTGTGCCGGCCACTCATATAAATGGTTAACTACCAAGACATCCCGGATTGTCTCACTTCTTTCTACTCTAGATCGTGCCATGAACTTATAGCAATAGTTAGAATTATGTTCCTATCGAATTCCATAAGTATCGAATACCCAAGCGATGAGCAACAAAAAAAATCCAAGGTTCTAGATAAGATGATTTCCCCATTGGGGTATAATTATGGATTTCATGTTACTAAGAAATGAGACTTGAGAGGATGTTGGAAGTGGGATACAATGGATAGTATTGTATATTAGAGAATAACCTTACTAGAAAGTACAAAAGCAGATATTATGTTCTATGGTTATCACTTTACCTCAATTACCAGTTATACAATCTTTCAGTTAGCAAGTTTATGGTTATTCAGGATGCCAGTTATCAGTTATTCAGTTACCAAATATCCATATTTTAGTGTATCAAAATTTCTGGTGACTTCTGAGTATACAGTGGTGCACATGGGTTCTCAAAGAAAATATAAGTAATACTGATTATAACGAAACTTTCGCATATTTTAGGTTTGGATTAAGACCAAGACTCACTGGATGGCGCAGGAAGTGATTAATCAGATGCTGGTATACTCTGAAGAATAAGTTTGTGTATGGTAATCGTATGTGTTTTACCTCAGAGAATAATTTCTTTTAATTCTTTGAAATAGAGCCACAAGTTGGATGATGATAGTTCAGATTTTAAATGCTAACATTGGTCGCTATAGTTTTGGACAGAAAAGAGCCTATGGGTAAAATACCTAGGAGTCAGAAACGTTTGTTATTATCAAAGATGTGATTTGGCACAACTCAGGTATATGACTAAGAAGACATGATGTATGAAATGAGAACAAAGAGCAGCCGATATTGAATTTCAAGGAATGAATTTTAGTTGTTTAGATTTATTCAAATCATAATTAGAAAGTACCACATTAGTGAACTACTGTAAGAAGCTGCTATTATTGTGTGATAAAAGATAAGACAGTTCTCCCTTAGATTATGTGACTAGGTGTTTACTCCGGATGTTTATGGTCGGAAATGATTTTCAAGTTTATAGAAAATTTGGGGTTAGATATTCTAATTTTGTTTAAGACAAATGAAATTTCCCTAAATGTGATCCATGGACATAGTTCAAAAATAATGATAGAGTGCGGCAAAAGAATACGGTCAGATGATGAGAGAAGTTAGGATTAACCTTATGCTTCACTTTAGATATTTAAAGCAAGAGGAGAAAGTAAGATGCTAGCAGGCGCTTAGAAAAAGGATAGTAAGTAAGTTTTGAGTAGATACAGTGAATTAGCACTTTCAGCAGAGCTAGTAGAGGTACAATTTGATTTACTTAGCCAGGTTAACTCTAGTGTGTGGATGACAATTTGTAATATCAAACGTGTATTAGAACCCAAAGATTTTAAGTTAAATCTGAAGTACAGTGATAGTGGGAAACACAATCAGCTACCATTAAGAGAGCAATTATGGAAGAATAGCCGTTAGAAATTATCGAAATGTGGTTTCTCCAAGATTGACAGTATGAGCAGAGTTAAATTATTAAGATTGACAATGTGATCAGAGTTAAATTATTAAGATTGTGTATGATAGTTGTGAATACATTAGCTTTCCGTTATGTGAATAATTTAGTTTTTTCTAACTCTGAAGTAAGTTGGAAGAGTAGTCGGCGTTGACGTAGAGTGCAAAGAATTGCAGAAAATAAGGAAAGTTATTTAGATCCCAACAAAAAAAAGGGAGGATCCACAAGTATAAGACCTTTAGTCTAAAAGGTTATGTGAAAACCATCAGTAAGTCCAGATGAAACTCGAATAGCTAGGATATGAAAAAGAAAATCAGTTTGGTAGTGGGGTAAGATTGTATAATTACCATAGTGATTATGTCTAGCATGTGTAAGAAACCCAAAGAAAGTAGAATGATCACCGAGCTTAGATATTGATGATAAAGTGATCACAGAAAAGCTACAAAATCATGCCTATTTATGTGTTATGAGGGTAGTGCCATTGCACGGGACTCTAAAATTTAGAGTACATGTCAAAGACTTAGTTCACAATAGTACTATAAGTGTTTTCAGGAAGTTCTTAAGAAGATAATCAAGTGTGGGAAGTATAACCCATGATTGAGGTAGATAAGAGAACTCTGGTGAAAGAAAATTCACCAGCCAAGAGGAGTTCGACTTCGGACTCCAAAGACGGAGTTGTTGTCTAGAACAGGACTTGTTCCCCCTTAGTAGCTGAAGAGAAGGAGAAATAATTTGATGATCCATATGCGTTGCATTTGAAAGAGGATATTCACAAGTATAAGACGATGTATTTTGAATAAGGGGGAGATGATGGTACTTTGAGGTACCAAGACAAATTGTGTGTTCCAGACATAGATGGACTTAAAGTTGGAAGATCATGTCAGAAGCCCAAAATTCCAGGTATTCTTTCAATCCAGGTTCCCCAAATATGCATCATGACCAAGGAGGTTTGTTGGTGGACCAACATGAAAAAGAACGTCACAGACTTTGTGGCCAAGTGCCTGAATTATCAGCAAGTGAAAGTCGAGCAGCAGGAAGCCTAGTGTGTTACCATACCACAGAATACACAAACTCTTGAGGGAGATTGTAAGTATGGACTTTATAACAAGATTATCTCACTCATTTTAAAAACATGATCATATTGGGTGTTTATGAAAGTTTCGTCTTCGAAAGGCGTTATGAGATTTGGGAAGAAGGGGAAGCATAGTCCCTACTATATTGGACCATATAGAATCTTGCGAAGGACCGGTCAATTAGCTTACAAGTTGGAGTTGCTACCAAAATTAGTGGTGGTACAACCAGTATTTCACGTGTCATGTTATAACATTCAAGTTTCCAGTACTCAGATACTCATGTTAGTTCAATACTCAGATATTCGAGTCAGATCAATAGTCAGCTACTCATATCAGTCCAATACTTAGATATTTATGCCAGCTTAACTCTAATATTGATGTTAGTTCGATTCTCAAATGTTCGTGCCAGTTCAATATTCAAATATCCATGTTAGTTATGTATTCATGTATCCATGGCAGACCAATACTCAGTCAATGCAGTAGTCATTAAGTTCAGTATCAACAGTTCAATAATAATGTATTCATTCAGTTTAGTATGCAAGTGTTAATGAAAGTTCATGTTTCCCACAGACCCGTTTGAGGTCCGTAGTTAGCAGAAGTTACAGTCAGGACAATTATCCGAGGATGAATGATCCCAAGGGGGAGATAATGTAACACCCCGTAAATTTGGCTTAGATATGAATGTATTAAATGAGTAGTAAATTTATATCTTAGACATATGAAGTCCTATCGAGATGATTATGGGAGAAAATCGTTGTTTCAGAATCAAGATGGAAAGTGAGGTGCATAAGATTCGACAAAATTGACTAAGTTTGCAGAAGGTCCGACATCCAGAAGGTTTTAGTGCAAATGTGTAAGAAATTTGGGAACATTCAAAGCACTAAAGTTGTAGGCCTTTGAAATATCTTTCCAACGATATATTTTGCAGCCGAAGCGGAGCTCTATGCAAAATTTTATGCCCGAACTACAGAACAGTGCCTATCCACCGCGTTCGGCCGCATTCCACCGCGACCGTAGTCGTGAGGAAGTGCTCCAGCTGTTTGCCGCGGTCGGGAACTTGTTCAGGCATTCTGGGGCACGGTGACCGACCTGGAAAGTCATTTTTTAACCCTATTTCTTCCCCCCACAGCCCCAAAAAATAAAAACTTGCTCTAGAAAGGAAAGCTCTCAAAACCTAATTCCTTAAGGGTCCCTCCACCACCAAAAGTAAGTTCTAATGGCGATTCTAAGTTTATTCCAATTGCCCAACATCTTATTAACATGGGTAAACCCTCTAAATTATTAGATATTCGATTGGGACATCATTGTTGAGCGAAGGAACCCTAGAAATCAAATTCAAGGGGGTTGAACTTCAAAAAGGTAATGTCTTCACCCTCTAATTGATCCAACATTGGATAATTATTATAGTCCCTAGTTCATGATATATGAGTTGATGGGTTTGATATAAAAGCATGAGTGGTTATAGGTTGGGTGTGTTAATTGTTGATGATTGGTTGAGGGTGTTGTATTACCTTATGGGTGATAAAGAATAATGTCGATTATAACCACTTGAGACATTAGAATTTATCTAGGAGTAAGAGGATGGGTTATTGGGTGTAGAAATACCATTAATAAGGGCTATGAAGCTTTATGCCACCAAGTGTTTGATAAAATGCCTAAGGGACCAAAACATGAGTATTATTGCTAATATGAAATCCCTTTGACTTGTATTGATATAGATTAAAGTTGAAAGGATTGGAAAACGTTATATTACGCTCAAGAGTAGGAAATTAAGGTATGTGAGGCTAACTCTCTATGTTTGGAAATGTTATTGATTCTCCCTACAATATGTTTCTTTTACGACGTTACTAATTGCCTCAGTTCATATTCAATATAGACTTGGATTTGATATCCCTGAGTCTTAGTACAACTTACTCAGCATTTCATAAACAGTTGAAGTTTCAATGTTCATAACCGGTTCAATAATACATGTCTCAGTCTAGTCCTATTCATTATTCCGGTATCATGTAACTCAGTATGGTTCAGTATTTCAGCATCATGTATTTCAGTATGATTCTCAGTTCCTTATTCTATGTTCCTGAATGTTGAACACCTGTATTTGGGCCCGAGGCCGCAGTTACGTATATGTATACTTGGGTCCGAGGCCGCAGTTGTTCATATATATATATATATATATATATGATAAACAGTTAGTTCATCATTCAAAAGAGGGAGTATTCATATCCTCTCTTCCTTTGTTCAATTCATTTATCAGTTATCAGTTAGCAGTTCAGTTATCAGCTATCAGTTCAGTTATCAATTATCAGTTCAGCTATCAGTTATTAGTTATCCTTTCATTTATCAGTTATCAGCTTACTTTCAGTTTCAGCATATAAGTCTTTCTTGTTGTTTCTTTACATACCNTACATCTCTCAGTCTAGTCCTATTCATTATTCCGGTATCATGTAACTCAGTATGGTTCAGTATTTCAGCATCATGTATTTCAGTATGATTCTCAGTTCCTTATTCTATGTTCCTGAATGTTGAACACCTGTATTTGGGCCCGAGGCCGCAGTTACGTATATGTATACTTGGGTCCGAGGCCGCAGTTGTTCATATATATATATATATATATATATGATAAACAGTTAGTTCATCATTCAAAAGAGGGAGTATTCATATCCTCTCTTCCTTTGTTCAATTCATTTATCAGTTATCAGTTAGCAGTTCAGTTATCAGCTATCAGTTCAGTTATCAATTATCAGTTCAGCTATCAGTTATTAGTTATCCTTTCATTTATCAGTTATCAGCTTACTTTCAGTTTCAGCATATAAGTCTTTCTTGTTGTTTCTTTACATACCAGTGCAATTGAAATGTACTAACGTCCCTTTTTCCCAGGGCATGCATCTCACGATGCAGGTAATGATTTACAGGTTGATGATTCAGAGCGCTAGGACTCTCGTACCAGCTATTTGGTGATCCCCAGTTCGTTCGGGGAACTATCATTACCTTACCGTCTTCTGTATTCTTAGACTGTCAATGTTTTCCAATACTTCATTAGAGGCTTCATATACTAGAGTAACAGTTAGACAGAGTCGCATGCTTTTCATATTAAACTATGTTGGCTATAAATATGTTTCAGAATTGTATTAGTATTTCCGCACTTTGATTTATATCATCTAGACTTTCAGTATATCATCATGTATTAGTTTATCTTCCGCATTTAGTATGATGTGATATCTCATGTTGATTCAGCCAACCAGTTGGTTTGCTCGGTCGCATGTAGTCAGGCACCGGGTGCCGTGTTACGTCCAGGTCCAGGTTCGGGGCGTGACATGTTGTTACAAGTCCATTTCCTCTTTGGATCATTGTTCTTAGGTTAAAGTCTCCTTCCTTACTTCCTCGTCTAGTCTTTCATTATAGTACTTAGGGAGGACCCTCTGATTCTTGCAGGGGTGCGAGCTTATCACATCATATTTTTTTATGTTCGTATTCACCTATAATTATCCTTAGTTACTTACCTCCACGCTTATGTGCTCGTATGGTTGCTTCTAAACTGAAGTTTTGACTTTCTTCCCAGCAGGACTCTCTTTATTTTCGTAACACTCATATGGTGCCTTTAACTACCCCAACTCCTATCTGAATATTTCTCAAGGATCATGATGTCATATTTGCAAGACTGAATTTCCCATGTTGGGGTTCACTACGTTTATCTTGCACGATCTGTTGATTTGTCGGTAACCTCTTATCTAGCCATGACTAGGCCTGAATCAAATACTAACTACTCATTGTCCCATTCTCATATAAATATTCCGCGTAATCTTTCTTGGGTTATTTATTTCTCGCACTGGCTCCTTATTTATCAAAAATATCTCGGGTCGGAACCCTTACTTCCTCTCCTTGACGTCATGTTTGCATAATGTTCTGGAATCGTAGCATATTTGTAGGATTTGGATGAGTGCAATCCCATTCCTTTCTCTTTTTTTTTTTTTTTTTTTTTTTTTTTTTTTTTTTTTTTTTTTT
>MDKJ01316581.1:0-87063 GCA_005239525.1 Nicotiana knightiana | reverse complement strand
AATTAAGCACGGTGACTAGGTATATTCCTATCCTAACCACAAATCCGCTCCCCTGAAGGGTTAAGTTCGCGCTCTCTTCAATTCTTCTCTAATCTATATACGGCTTTCCCAAGCAGAACATAGATAGTACATAGAACCTAACTGCTGGCCAGACAATTAAGCAATTAAACACAGAATTGAAGAAACAACCATATATTGAGTAAACTATATTCAAGGTTAAATTAATGTCGAATAACAATATCCATGGCTAAACCACAACCCCAGAACAATGGGTGTTTAGCCACTCATGCTATAGTCAAACAATTGCATAAGTGTTGCATGAATTGAAAATACTAGAATAAGATGAAGAAAACTGATAATCCTTGCTCCTTCAATGATCTTGTGTGTGTATTTGCTCTCCAAAAACGCCTCCCCCCTCAAAGATGTGTTCTTGGGTCTATTTATATGGTTGGGATAAACCCTAACCGTGTAAGAGACTTCTATTCTCACTTGGAAACACTTAAAAACCTTTAAAACTCGGATTTCACCGAAACAGGTACCCAGGCGTTTGAAGTGTAACGCCTGGATAACGCCTGGTACCCTCTGGCGTTTGGAGGATAACGCCTGGCTAACGCCAGGCACCCCCTGGCGTTTGGAGGATAACGCCTGGCTAACGCCAGGCACCCCCTGGCGTTTGGAGGATAACGCCTGGCTAACGCCAGGCACCCCCTGGCGTTTGGAGGATAACGCCTGGCTAACGCCAGGCACCCCCTGGCGTTTGGAGGATAACGCCTGGCTAACGCCAGGCACCCCCTGGCGTTTGGAGGATAACGCCTGGCTAACGCCAGGCACCCCCTGGCCTTAAGAGCCAAACGCCTGGCTAACGCCAGGCTTGTCCCGGGTCGCTCCTTTTCGACTCTTGAGCGTATTTTCCGACGTTTATGCTCTCATTTAGCTCGGCTTCCATTTCCAACTCACCTACACATTAAATAAACTCCATTAGGCACATACGACGTGTATTTTTATCATTAAGGCACATAAAATGCAAGGTATATAATGCTTAAAATCATGAATTCTAGCCAAGCATCACCTTCAAGGTCAAATACAAGAATTTCACAGCATACAGACCTCAGATGAATGGAGCCGTTGAGGCTACCAACAAGAATATCAAGAAGATATTGAGAAAGATGATAGAGAAGCACAAGAAATGGCATGAGAAGTTGTCATTCGCCTCACTGGGATACCGCACTACAGTCCGCACATCAATTGGGGCAAATCCTTACATGTTGGTTTATGGTACAAAAGTCGTTATTCCTACCGAGGTCGAAATTGCATCCCTAAGAATCATACAAGAAGCCGAACTCAGTGATGCTGAGTGGGTACGAAGTCGTTATGAACAATTGGCCCTCATAGACGGAAAAAGAATGAACGCAGTTTGTCATGGTCAGCTATATCATAACAGAATTACTAGAGCCTTCAACAAGAAAGTTAAGCCGAGACGATTCACACCGGGGCAGCTGGTGTTAAAGAAGATCTTTCCTCACCAAGACGAAGCAAAAGGGAAATTCTCTCCCAATTGTCAAGGCCCATACATTGTTCACCGAGTGTTGATAGGAGGAGCACTCATACTTCCAGAAATCAATGGAGAAGTCTGGCCAAATCCAATCAACTCAGATGCGGTCAAGCGCTACTATGTGTAACTTTCATGCTTTTATCAAATATTGTAAATTGAACTATGCCTGACCTGATTCCCGTTTAAGAGGGGATACGTAGGCAGCCCTATGGGTTCGGTCACATTTTAATAAAAATTCATTTCCCCCACGAATGGAAACTGGGCAGAATTTTAAGGAGGGACCTCAAAATTCCGAAGCAAATGCAGCCAAGCACCGCACAAGCAACAACCAGAAGCATTCACCGACCAAGCCGGGGCAGAATCTTGAGGAGGACCCTCAAAATTCCATAGCAAGAGAGGTCGCAATGCCTTGAACCGCGTCGTGGTCGTCAGTTCATCAAAAAATTAATACTTTAAATTATATGTTTTTTTTTTTATAAAACCATGCATATTTGCTTTCTCAAAAAAAAGGTTTGTTTAGCAACGCTACCCCTGTGATATGAACAACAAAGTCCCCGTTATCAAGCAGACAGGCCGAGCCGACCCAGTGGGAATGTGAACTAACATTCCCCTTTACATAACTCACAATTTTTCTTTGGATGCAGGCACAAAGACGGCAAAATCCTAGAACACATTACTATCTTCGCAAGATACATGTTTCTTAAGGACACGCTCTCAAACTCATCACATATGTCGACGCCTACTATCATCGCAAACAATGCTTATTCACCACAATCGTATCACCGCAGTTTATCATTTAGCTAAGAACTCTTATTGCATTTTATTTCCTGCATCGCATAAGGCTACCAATCTGCCTTCCGAGGTTCCACGCTACCTCCCCTGCATTTTATTTCCTGCATCGCAAAAGGCTACCATTCTGCCTTTCGAGGTTCTCCGCTACCTCCCCTCCATTTTATTTCCTGCATCGCGTAAGGCTACCATTCTGCCTTCTGAGGTTCTCTTCTACCTCCCCTGCATTTTATTTCCTGCATTGCATAAGGCTACCATTCTGCCTTCCGAGGTTCTCTACTACCTCCCCTGCATTTTATTTCCTGCATTGCATAAGGCTACCATTTTGCCTTCCGAGGTTCTCCGCTACCTCCCCTGCATTTTATTTCCTGCATCGCATAAGGCTACCATTCTGCCTTCCGAGGTTCTCTGCTACCTCCCCTGCATTTTATTTCCTGCATTGCCTCCCCTACATTTTATTTCCTGCACTGTATAAGGCTACCATTCTGCCTTCTGAGGTTCTCTGCTACCTCCCCTGCATTTTATTTCCTGCACTGCATAAGGCTACCATTCTGCCTTCCGGGGATCTACGCTACCTCCCCTGCATTTCACTTCATTGCATAACACTCCTATCTACCTCTTCAAAGCAACTACCTTTCGTGACGTTACTTATTTATGTTTCTCTCGGGCTAAGCTCTGCCCCTCTTTCTTTTACAAATCGCAAGACTAAACTTTGTCCTGTTAGCATGATACCACTGCACTCTTCATGGGCTGAAATATCGCCGACTTGTCCCAAGGTGTCATCGTTCGGAGGCACCATCTTCATGGACCGAGAACATCATTTCATGGCCTGAGGATCTCTTTTATTCAACTTGCATATCATTATTCAAAGGCACCATGGTTCGGAGGCACCATCCTCATGGCCCGAGAACGTCATTTCATAGCCTGCGAATCCCGCACCAAGCGATTCATGGCCCAGGACATCATGGTCTAAGGACAATCATCCTCAATTGTCCAAAGACAACATTCATAGTACAACGAGAACTTGCATCATGTTTATATTATGCACGATATATGGTTGTTATTTATTTGTAGGTAATCCGGCCAGGACAGCCAACAAGGCAAGAGCGGACCACTCTAGTTCTCCGATACAACCCCGTAAAACCTTCCTATTTTACCTTACCTCGCACCTTGCATCCGTTCTTTTGAAGCATCACCGGTATATTTTGCCGATGATTCCAGAACTACATACGGCCCGATTCCTGTAAAACCAGGGATATGTAGGCAGCTCAGAAGCCAGAGTGCATCGTAATTCTATCCCACAGTTTTATTTCGGTCAAAATTGGCCATCATATCTTTACCCGACAACTCTTTCATCCTTCTCGGGTAAAGAGGGGCAGCTGTTGATACCCAATGTTTCCTCAAATTATTTTCAAATTTGCATATATGCTTTCAAAATCACTCTTTGTATTAAGGAGTATTTTTCCCTATTTTTCCATATTCTTACTAAATTATTTTCATGTTTATTTAATATTTTATATTTTAATAATTATTCATAAAGTATGTTATAAATAATTTCAAAGTGTTTCCCGGCTCAGTATGATATTTTTAATAATTTTTTGTCCATTAGGATTCAATTATTTCAAAAATTAGCCTATTGAGTCTCATTTAATTTCAATTACAATAATTTTACAATTATGGCCCAATTGGACATTTTTGCACTATTTCGATTCGAAATTTATGCATTTTTTACACCTAATATTAGTTAATTACTGTAATTTTACCTAGTTTAACTTAATTTCAATTTTATACGATTATTTCCTATTTTTACTAATTATTTATCTATTTTTATGGGTATTTAATATCTAGCCACCTTTTATTTAAAAACTATCCTAAATTGAATCCCAACATCCCTAATAAAATACCCAGCCCAATCCTAAACTCTACCCGGCCCAACCTCTCAAATTATCTGAGCCGTTAATCAAAATAGATCAACGGCCCAGAATTTAATTTCCAAAAATAATTCTAACCAAACCCCCACTCCCGTCTCTCATTCCTTCACGACCATGTACTGATTCTTCTTGCCTTATATATTATTGATTCTTACCGTTTGAATTAATTCCCTTAACCTAAGGGAGTACTTGCCTTAATTTCCTGATGAATTTATTCTAATCTCCTTAATTAACTATGCTGCTGTGATTTCTGCCTTATTCTACTACTTGCTTTTCAACTATATATACTCTTCTCTTTCATTGAACAAGACACAAACAATACACTGTTCTAAGCTTTCTCTTACACACACTGACTTGTGTTATAACTCTCTCTTTCTTACAAAAGTTATCTGCTCTACTACTCTTCCTTGCTCTTGGTTACTGTTAGCCGGCTATAAGCCAAGGCTAACCATTGTGCTCTTGTCTCTCTCTCTCACTCTGCTTGATTTCCTCTTCGCTGGTATGCCTTATTTTAAATTTTAAGCTTCATCAACAACATGATTCTCTACTTGTTTCAGTTCTTATTGTTCTTAGAGTGTTTCTACTTATGGTTCTTCTATGAAACTTGCAACTAGAATACATCCTCAGCATGCTATTATCTCTCTTGTCCTGTGTGTTTATCTATTAATTGTTTTCAAGATTGTGTTGTACCCCCAATCCCTTGACCCTCTCTATGTGACTCTTTATGTCTGGTTAGTGGCTATGTCAGAGCAAACAATCTCTGAACATGTCTAAACCATTCCAATACCCCTACTGGGTTGTTTATAGTTATATGTTTTACATGTCCCCATTCCCACTGCTCCTTGCTTGTATTAGTTGAACCTGTATGATTCTGTGTGTGACTTTCTTAAGGTTATTCTAGACTGTTACTTATCACTTTCTTTTCCAAACAGTTTTTATCAAGAAAACTCTCTGGTTTATGAAATGTTTCAAATAAATCTCTTTCAAAACTCTTTCTTTTCTTTTCAAAATCACTTCTGGAACTTCACATTACTCCTAGAGATCTAGGTTCCACCCCCTCAGTGTAACCCTTGCTTAGGGAACCCATGAGTTCCCTATGAACTTTGATGCACTGAGGCTGGTAATTCCACACTGCACTTGTTCAACTTTGGTAATTATATTTGGGTGCTGGTATTGTCCAGGGACCCCACGAGGGCCCTAGGGAGCTTTGCCGAACCCAGACCATGTAAGGCTGTGAAACTCGAAGGGAATGAGGTTGATACGGGCCTGATCGAAGGCTCCCTATAGAAGTTGCTCGTTATTTTCCTTTTAGTAACGTAATTTATTATACCTGGTTTGTAATAATCTGTAAATAAATACTTGGGGTTGGATAGTGGATATGGGAGGGGACTATGCGTGTTTAGTTTAGTATGGGTAGAAAACATGCCTATAGGATGTTACTTACTTATTTGCGCAATAGATATCCTGTTTAGGACATGCATCAGAAACCATCTTTAGGTTCTTCATTCCAGCACGCCCATTCATATCATTTCATAAACATGTCTCCCCGTTAATAACTACAACAAAGTAATAAAACTACCATGACATTCTACTGCTGCATCTTCATAAGCATTGCATGTAGAAAACATGCCTATAGGATTTTACTTATTCATGTGTGCATTAGATATCCTGTTATTCAGGAGTTCATATTTGTTTCGAGTTACATCTGTTGAACACCTAATCAGCATGTTTAATCTTAATAAGCCTCACCAAAACCGGTTTAAATTGTTTCTCTGCAAATGTATTGTCTTGCATATCCTTAAAATCAGGACTAAATCTGCATGTTCGCCTTTAAACAAACAATCAGTATTACGAACGCCTAGACAAGCCCTTAGTCCTAATACTCATTGAAACTAAAATCGACTGCTTTATGTCTTGCCTGTATTAAAAACGGTCTTTTAAAATTAATCAGTCTCTTCTGAACCTTGCTGTTTGTCACTACTTTTACTCTTGCAACTGATGGATTTTCAAAACGATTCTCCTTTCCTGAAGTTCATGCAAATCATTCTATTTTTCCTAAACCCTTGCTTTATTTTTAAATTACTGGTTCTTAAAATTGTGCACTCACTCTCCTTTTACTAAAACTCCTATAGACTACCGATTCTTGCTTTATTTGGAACTACTAGACTTCAAGTCAGTCATTCCTTTTCGAAATCACTCTGTTTTATTTAAAGGGTTCTTCCTCACTTCCAATTACTGGCGTTTTTATGGAATTTTTCACTTGTTTTAGAAAGTATCTAAGCTGTTGTTCATTTTAAATTCCTGCTCCTCCTTTGATATACTGGATCTCCAGAATCCATCACTCTTTCCTGAAAACTACTGTGTTTTAAGTGAATTTCCTGTTTTATTACTGAGTTTTCAAAATCATTTTCCTTTATTAAACTTCTGAAACCCATTGTTTTCTGACTTAAACTCCTGTTTTAAATCCTGCCTTCTGAGACCTTGGTTGTGTTTGAGACGTACTATTTATGTGTTTATCTGTGGAGGAATCTGTGAGCCTTTTATCTGCCCTCATGTGTCCCCATATTTGTAGTCCTGATTGTTTTATATGTTGCTTAGAATTTTATCTTTTAAACCTAGGGGTTCAACCTAGTACTCACCTTGTAGGATTTAGTAGTCCCAAACACCCTCCGGGACTTATAAGAATGGGATGGGTAATAGCACGCAATGAGCTTTCGTGACCAACACGCGCTTCTTTAAATAACCTCTACGGGGTGGGAAGGGTAGAATACGGATATGATGACCGGTGCGCTAATACCACTTGTAGCCTCTCTTCGAGGAGTGATTATCGGGTATTGCATTGATGTGATCCATATTACTTTAAAACCTAGGACAATTCTTTTCAAATGTTTTTACTCTAATGTTTTTCCCAAAACCTTTAAAGATTTTCCTACTTGTTTGAAATCCCCTCTTAAATGAACCTTACTTGCTATTTGTTTACTGTCTAAATTTACAAAACTTCTTGGCTGGGACCCATAGTTGTGGATCTTGAGGGATGCCTAACACCTTCCCCCTAGGATAATTTCAAGCCCTTATCCAATCTCTGGTAATGCAAACTAGTTCATGAGTTATCTACTCTAGGTTCCCTAACGCACCACAAAATCGTTAGGTGGAGACTCTTCCTAAAACCTCTTCCTTTAAGGAGTTGTCCAGAATGTCACTTACCCGATCTCTCTTCACCTGACCTGTGGAGGAACAAGGGGGGAATGACAACTACTGGAATTGACTCCACTGTAAAAGGTATCAATACTCACATCTCTCACATAGTCCAAATACGCATTACATCACTTCTCAACCATTTGATGAGCCTTACCTCTCCACTCTAATCGCAGTAAGCCTAGCATAGCCAGCTTTTCGGTCTTAGCGTGAGAATCAAGAATAGCATAATGGGGCGACAACCACTCCATGCCCAAGATAACATCAAAATCTACCATACTGAGCAATAATAAATCGGCTCTGGTCTCAAAACCACTAAGAGCAATCAAACACGACTGATATACGCGGTCCGCAACAAGAGAATCTCCCACAGGAGTAGATACATAAACAGGGGAACTCAAAGAATCGCGAGATATCCCCAAATGCGGAGCAAAATAAGAAGACACATATGAATACGTAGAGCCTGGGTCAAATAATAATGATGCATCCCTATGACAGACAGGGACAATACTTGTGATGATTGAATCTGAATCGACAGCCTCTAAATGGGTTGGAAGGGCATAGTACCTGGCCTGGCCTCTCCCTCTAGGGCGACCTCAACCTCCCCGACCTCTACCTCGAGCTGCCTGAGTAGGTGGAGCGACAATTGGGGCTGGAAGAATGGCCGGAGGACCCGATGGAGAACGTGAGAGCTGAGAAGTATATGGAGGTGCACCCCTTCCTGACTCTGGGGTAATCCCTAACTATGTGATGAGTATCACCACACTCAAAATAACCCCTTGGAGGACGCAGTGGCTGAGACTGACTCGGACCTGGCCTGATGGGCTGACGGGTAATAGCACCTTGAGCAGGGGGAACACTGGATACTGGCAGTTCATAATAAGGCTCCTGAGGTCTAGGAGGAGCTGGAATAGTGTTGGCTGCTCGAAGAGCTGAATGAACAGGGCGACTCACAAAACCCCTACCATGGCATGATGCTGGCGCACGAGCTTCTAAAAAATGACCAGTCTCTCGAGACCTCTTGGCCTCTCTCTCCTCTCAGTCCCGATCAAACATTCCCTCCACTCTCTTGGCAATACTCACTGCATGCTGATAAGTGATATCCATCTCGAACTCCTTGGCCATACTGGTCTGAATACTGGGGTGGAGCCTCTCAATAAAGCGATGAACCCTCTCCCTGACTATTGCAACCAAGGTCGGTGCATGCTTAGCTAACTCACTGAAATGGACTGCATACTCCGGCACAGTCATAGTACCCTGGTGCAGTTGCTTAAACTTTACGTGCCAAGCATCCCTGAGGCTATGAAAGACATACTCACGCAAGAATATCTCTGAGAACTGAGTCCAAGTGAGTGAGGTTGCCTCATCCGGACTACTCAGCTCATAGGCACGCCACCACTGATATGTCGCTCCCCTCAGCTGGAGAGCGGTGAAAGAAACCCCACTCGTCTCCACAATACCCATAGTGCGGAGATACGATGACACTCCTCAAGAAAACCGTGAGAATCATCTGAAGCTATTCCGCTGAAAATAGGTAGGTGGTACTTCTTGTACCTCTTAAGTCTATGCTGCTCTACCTCAGAATCAGCTAGACTGGTCTCATACTGAACCGGAGCCACTGGCGGCATAGGAATAAACTCCGGGGCCTGATCAACCTAGACCCTCTACTCAGGAGTACGGGCTGCAAGAGTCTGTTCCCCTCCCCCGACCTGAGATGTGGCTGGATCTATCAGAATCAGCCAGCCTAAGACAAAGTGCTGAACATGCTCATGAACTGAGCCAAGGTCTCCTGGAGGTCTGGATCAGCACTAGGAATCCCCGGTGCTAGCCATCCAGCGGGAACTAGTGGGGGATCCTCTGTTGCAGCTTTTACAGGTGCGCGGGCTGCACCACGTTATCGCCTACCCCGACCTCGGCCTCTAGCGGCTCTAGCATGGGGCTCAGGTGCCTAATCATCGGTCTGTGTTGTACGTGTCTGTAAAAACCCGTAAAATTTTATGGCTAAAAATAATGCCCAAATAGGTCCCCGTGTTGTTATAACTGTAGAAATTCTTAAAATGAACCCTTTTAAAGTAAAAAGTACCTCGGGACTTAAAAGATAAAGATTTCCAGATTTGCGCAGGACTGCGGTCCACTATGCAATCGCAGATTAGGTATGCGGACCGCATAATGGTCGCATACCTGGATAGTTTGCTGTCCATTTTGAGGACAGCCATGCGGCCTAGAATGCGATCACATTTCACTAATGCGGGCCGCAAAGTTGTCACATTCTTGCACCTTGACTTTTGCGGAGGGAGTTATGCGACACACTATGCGATCGCATAACAGGTATGCAGACCGCATAATGGTCGGATACCTGGGCAGTCTACGTTTCTTTTTGGCCCATTTGAGGGCCAATTATGCGACAGGAATGCAGACCGAATAGCAAGAATGCGGTCGCATTCCTGACCGCATTTCTGCTTCGGGACTGTTAAATTTCTAATTTCATACCCGACCCCCAGTTCATTAAAACACCTCCCTCTCCCATTTTAAGCTCATTTTCTGATAAATTAGAGAGAATAGAGAGAGGAGAGAGTGGGTTGTAGAGACAGAGAGTCCAACTTCATCCAATTTGTTCCTCCAACACTACTCAGACCTGGAATTGATCAAGTAGGACACCATTTTCTTCACTACAAGAGGTAAGCTTCTCCCCATCAACCTAAATCTTCAGATTTTTGTTAAAATGAAACGTGGTTAAGTGAATTCATGAAGATAAGGGTAGGAGCCTTGCATACATGTAACCAACTAATCATAATCTAGTAAAAGGAAATAGGTTAGAGTAATCTTTCACTAAAAAGAGGCCATTTAATCTAAAAGAACACTTAGTGTTTGATAGAATGATCAAATGAGTTCAAGACATGATCATTGTTTCTAATTCTAATTTTTTTATGCCACATTATGAACTAAATTGAAGGTGCTAGAAGGTCCGGTGAATTGTGGTAGAAATTAAGGAAAAATCCCAAATCAAGGTATGTATGGCTAACTTTACGCTTTGTAGAGTTACCTTGTTGGTGTCCGAGTACACGGTATGAAATTCTTTCTTGAGCATATGTGAATTGTTTGTCCTGCTGTGTCGATTTGTATGAATTCATTCTCTGATTTTCTTAAGTCAATTACCATGCTAATTGAGATTATGAAGGGTGACTCTTTGTGCTTATCCTACCATGTGTAAAGCTCGTTAAATGTTGAATACATCGGTATGAGAGGATGTGCTGCAAAATGAAAGAAACGATAATGAAATAAACTGTTGAATGTATCCAAGTGCTAAATGTTGTGTAGTAAATAATGAAAGTAAATATGGGCTGATTTTATTGAGTTAAATGATTGTGGGAACACCATATATGAATTGCTGATTGGTAAGGATCATTGTGCCTTGATTTCACATAGCTATTGGTTGATATGAACTTATGGTCTTCATGATAGAGACCCTTGTGATATAATTGTTGGTGATTTGTTATGAAATGGGAACGTACAGTGGGATCGGGTTGCACGCCGCAACACGAAGTAATAAGGGTGGAGAGGTAATAAGGGTGAAATGAGAATGTACGGTAGGATCGGGTTGTGCGCCGCAACACTAAGTAATAAGGGTGGAGAGGTAATAAGGGTGAGAGGAGAATGTACAGTGGGATCGGGTTGCGCGCTGCAACAGATGGGAAATTGAAACAAGTAACTGTGAAATCTTCATTGTGGTTTTCTGTATACTTGTGTGGAACTTATGTTGTTACTCTAATTGCTTTCTAATTGTATATTGTTTGATTCTACTTGGAATAAACTTGGTTCGTACATGCTAGTACTATTCAATGGTACTAACGTCCCTTTTACCGGGGGCGCTACATCTTTTATATGGATGTAGGTGGTTCAGACCACCGATAGTGGTGTTTCCTCTTCGTACCTTCAGCAAATCTGGTGAGCGCCATTTCTTCTCGGGGCCGTATGTAGTCTACATCATCTTTTTTGTATATGTTATGTATTTTAAGGTATAGCTGGGGCCTTGCTGCCAGAAAGTATTGTGTAAACCCTCAGTACTCTTAGAGGCTATGTAGACATGATGTGGGTTGTACATATATGTATTTTGGGCGGTAAATGTGTTTACTAGTAATTGTGGTCCGAATCGAAATTGTTGTATGTTTTGTGATTATCAAATGTGAAAATGATAAAGGATAATATGAACTCAAGTAGTGGATTCATTCTTAAGCTCTAAATTGCTAATTCATGTGGAATAATGTATATTATAAACATGGGGTGATACGTTGGGTAGGAAAGGCAATCCAGGTCCGCTTGACCGGGATCATCCGGTTAGGCACCGGTCTCATCCCTGAGTTTTGGGGCATGAAAAACTTGGTACCAGAGCGTAAGATTTTTAAAAGTGTCCTAGGATGTCTCGGAGCCGTGTCTAGTAGAGCCCTTCTTATCGGTGTGTTGTCGACCATATCTATAATTAGGGGGCTGCATGGACATTAAGGAAAATACCTTTCATTGTTACTCTGTATCGTGCAATGAAGTGGAAGGTGAAAACATCTTTATCTAACCCGTACGTTGTTCTAATTTTCAGTACATGGAACCCAAGAAGAGACCCCGACTCGGCCCAGAGGCCAATGCCACCCCAGGAGTGGCCGTGAATTCCTTATCTGATGGTGGGGGTAAGAATGATTCCCCGACCCTGAATATGCCTGACTCTTCCATCCCAGGCCGGGATATTCCTATTCCTGCTCCAGCGGAGGGTGCTATAGCCCCTCCCACTGATGTTCCTGATTCTTCTTCTGTCCCAGCTTCCGGTCCCGGTATTTCTGATGGGGACCTCAGGGGAGCTATTCATATGTTGACTCGGCTAGTGGCCTCTAAGGCCCAAAGATCACATGCTGCCCCTGCATCCTCTAGCGAGCAAGGGGATTCTTCAGTCTCCAGGGTCAACCAGTTTCTATGGTTAGCCCCTCTAGAGTTCACAGGAACCAACCCAGAGGCTGATCCTCAGGAGTTCATTGATGAGATGTGCAAGACTCTCCGGGTTATGAAGGCTACAGAGACTGAGAGGGTTGAGTTGGCTTCCTATCAGTTAAAGGGAGCAGTGTATTCGTGGTTTGAGATGTGGGAGGGGTCCCGTGGGGAGGGGAGCCCTCTGGCAAAGTGGGATGAGTTTGTTGATGCCTTCATGGATCATTTCTTGCCTGCCTAGACTATGGCAGCTCGTGCTGTGGAGTTCGAGGTCCTTAAGCAGGGCAACATGAGTGTGTGGGAATACCACATGGAGTTCGTGCGCCTGTCCAAATATGTCATCCACATGATGCCGACTATGGAGGCCAGAGTTCGACGGTTTGTTCAAGTCCTTGGTCCCTTGGTTGCTAATGAGGCTGCTACAGCTGTTCTGCATTCGGATATGAATTATGGGAAGATCGTGGGATTCGCCCAGGCCACAGAGGCTCGAAAGTTGAAGATAAGAATGGAGAGGGAGATTAGTAGTAGGGCCCCGTCAGTGGGCAACCCTGGGAGTTCAGTTGGAGGAGGGAGATAATTCCTTAGGAGAGGGTCATCAGGGTCATCCCAGTCCTATGCTCAGTCCTCAGCCAGTGTTGCCATCAAGGCACAGTTATCAGCGGGGAGGTCTCTTTGGACCAGGTCCAGATAGCAGGAGGTTCCATAAGTCGGGTCGTCCTAGTGGAAAGTTCCAGTAGTAGCAGAGGGTCCCATGCCCTAAGTGTGGGAGGTTTCATTCTGAGCCTTGTTACTTGGATATACCGGTATGATATAGATGTAAAGAGAGAGGCCATATGTTACTCCATTTATTGCTTCAATTTTTGGGATAGAACCCGAACAGCTTCACGAGTCGTTCTCTATGACGACTCCGGTTGGTGATTCCATTACGGTCGTGCGAGTCTATAGGAATTGTGTTGTCACAGTGCATGGTTCGGATACCACGGCCGATCTTATTGAGTTAGAAATGGTAGATTTTGATGTAATTACGGGGATGGATTGACTCTATTCGTGCTTTGCTAAACTCGATTGTCAAACCAAGATTATGAGGCTTGAGTTTCCTAATGAATCAGTTATCGAGTGGGAGGGGAATGAGGTTGTGCCAAGAGGTAGATTCATTTCCTACCTTAAGGCCTCTAAGATGATCAGAAAAGCGTGCATCTACCATTTGGTCCGGGTTGCGGACACCACTTCAGAGGTGCATGCTCCCGAATATGTGCCTGTCGTGAATGAATTTCTTGAAGTATTTCCGGACGAGCTTCCTGGGATTCCATGTCACGCCCCGAAATCCCTCCATCGGGCCGTGATGGAGTCTAACGTTGAACCCGCTAGACAAGCCAATGTATATAAACAAACTAGCAATTTAACAACAATTTAATAGGGTGAACTAAACGGTACACTATTTAACAGCGGAATTTAAATACAGATATAAGCTAAGTAAGGATAACATACAACAACGCGTAAATTTCCCAAAACCTGGAGTCACAAACTCACTAACTGTCTAAGAGTGCTAAATACAAGTCTGAAAGGAAATACATGTCTGCCTTTGAAACTAAAGGAAAAACAAGACAGAATCGAAGACAAAGGGATGGAAGAGACGCCAAGGCCCACGAACGCCAGCGGGTATACCTTGAAGCCTCGATGATGAGCTGGAAGACACTCCCACTAATGATGTCCTCCGGGTCCGGCTGCGTAATCTACACAACATAAAGAAGTGCAGGTGTAGCATCAGTACAATCGACCCCATGTACTGAGTAAATTCCTAGCCTAACCTCAGCGAAGTAGTGACGAGGCTAGAACCAGACTACCAAATAAACCTGTGCAGTTCAAATAAATAGATATACATATAACGACGGATAAGAAACATATAGATAAAGGGAGGGGGACATGTTGTGGGGAGATAACAGTTTCATATAATTTAATATCAATAAGGAAAGAAACAACAAGCTAACATATCAATAAGGATAAGAAATCACAACTTGATCAAACAATGCACGGCATCACCCTTCGTGCTTTACTCTCATTCTCTCCAAAACCACTGCACGACATCACCTTCGTGCTTTTACTCTCGTCCTCACTATGAAATGTATAATGTAATCAATGTGAATCATGACACGGCATCACCCTTCGTGCTTTTACTCTCTTTCCTCACTGTATATCGTATAATCGATGAATATGGTACGGAATGGTACATCGTACGGCACAGCATCACCCTTCGTGCTTTTACTCTCTTTCCTCACTGTATATCGTATAATCGATGAATATGGTACGGAATGGTACATCGTACGGCACAGCATCACCCTTCGTGCTTTACACTCTTTCCTCACAGTGCACGGCACCACCCTTCGTGCTTTATCACTCTTCCTTACCCAAACAGCAATCACAAATAAGGGCAAGGGAGTAACAGAATAGAATAGAAATCCCGGTAAGGGAACATTAATTAAACAATTAAATCCCGGCAAGGGAACAATACAGTAATCTCAACATCCCAACAAGGGAGACAATATCAAACAATGCACGGCATCACACTTCGTGCTTTACTCTCATTCTCACCAAGACAAGTGCACGGAATCACCCTTCGTGCTTTACTCTCATTCTTACCAAGAGAAGTGCACGGCATCACCCTTCGTGCTTTACTCTCATTCTTACCAAGACAAGTGCACGGCATCACCCTTCGTGCTTTAACACTCTTCCTCACCCAAACAACAATCACAAACAAAAGAAAGGAAGTAAACAGAATAGAAATAGGAATCTCGGCAAAGGAACAATAACAAAAGCAACAATGACCCGGCAAGGGTATATTTTAGTAATTCTTCCTCTTTCTTTCACTTTCATTTCCGTGATTTATTCTATCACTTGAGCCAATGCTCCAAGGGATGTAGTATCTCATATTTCCTCATTATTCAATTCACAAATCGAGCCAATGCTCCAAATAATGTAATATCTCATATTTCCTCTTTATTCAAATCAAAAGTTGAGCCAATGCTCCAAGAATGTAATATCTCATATTTCCTCATTATTCAATAAGTTGAGCCAATGCTCCAAGAATGTAATATCTCATAATTCCTCATTATTCAAATCACAAGTTGAGCCAATGCTCCAAGAATGTAATATCTCATAATTCCCTCCACATATTCTTCACAACACATAGAAATTATCATAAACATGGAAATTACCACAACACCCCAATTATTCACAATATAAGGACTCACGATCATGCTAGACGTCAATGTATGGATACTCGTCACCATGCCTATACATTGTACTCTACAATTAGCAAGTAGCAAACAAGACTCAACTCATATTCCCTCAAGCTAAGGTTAGACCGAACACTTACCTCGGGTCCGAAGTATAGCAATCAACCCTCTAACACCGCCTTTCCTTTAAGATTCAACTCCAAAACAACAGTATCTAGGCATAATTAATTCAATAATATCAATAAAGATTCAAAGATTCAATTACATGGCCCAATTACCCATTTCCTAGCATTCTTTCAAAATTAACAAAATTCGACCCCGGACCCGCTCGCTCGGATTCTTGCAAATTCTCGAAGGGAACACTCACCCCAAACCTAAGGATCATAAATATACGATTTGTACTTGATTTCATGGCCAATTCACAGAAAGTTCTAAGGTGCTTACAAGTACCCAATTTCTTGAATTTTTGCACTAATTTGAGTGGTTAATTAAGCTAAGATGCATGCATGAAACTAATTTCTGGGTGGAATTTACTCACCTTACAAGACCTGGTCAAAAGATCTTAAAAATGGAGGAATTCTCCTAAGGAGGGAGATGAAAAATGAGGAAAATGGGTTTAAAACTCGTACTTAAACTCACTGCCTGAACAGTGATCGCACCTGCGATGGTTGGGACCGCACATGCAGTCTCGCATCTGCGAGAAAAACCTCACACCTGCGGAATTGGCTGGGGGGTCTGGGATCGCACCTGTGAAAGGGGAGACCACACATGCGGTCTCACACCTGCGATGCTGGGCACCGCACCTGCGGTCACACCAGAGCAGGTGCACCAGCAGCTGAATTTTGCTGGTTTTTAGCCCCGTTAGGTGCCCGGAAGGCACCTGGGCCCACCCGAGCCCTAATCCAAATATACCAGCGAGTCCCAAATCATAATACGGACTCTCTAGAGCCTTTGGAACACTCAAAACAATGCTAAAACTCGAATTCACACCCCCAAATCTCAAGAACCAAACTTAGGAATTTTAAGTTTTTCTAACTTCGCTAACAACGTGCTGAACTGACCTATACATCTCGGAACGATACCAAATTCCACAGATTACTCACACAACCTCCTAAAAACTTTCCCGTGCTATTAAATTGTCAAACAACATCATACACATCGAATTAGGCCTCAAAATCCATGAATTCTATCAAGTTTCATAAAACATCAAATTTTCCATTTTAAGTCCGAAACACATCATACGAAATCCGATTTCAACCAAACTTTACAGAAAGTTCTTAAAACATATATAAGACCTGTACCGGCCACCGGAACAAAAATACGGGTCCCGATACCATTACTTTCTAATCAGATTTCATTTTCAATTTCCATAGATATTTTTAGAAAACAATTTAACTCAAAAATTCATTTCTCGGGCTTGGGAGCTCGGAATTCGATTTCGGGCATACGCCCAAGTCCCATATTTTTCTACGGACCCTTCGGGACCGTCAAATCACGGGTCCGGGTCCGTTTACCAAAAATGTTGACCAAAGTCAACTTTAATCAATTAATCACTATGAAATCAACTTTTCATCAAGTTTTCACATCAAAGCTTCCCGGCTACACGCTCGGGCTATGCACGCATATTAAGGTGAGATTAATAGAGGATTTCAGGGCCTCAAAACATAGTTTTCTGCTCAATTACACAAGATGACCTTTCGGGTCATCACATTCCACCAGATAGGGAGATCGATTTCGGGATTGATGTATTGCCGGATAGGCAGCCAATATCTATTCCACCTTACCGAATGGCGCCAAAAGAATTGACAGAGTTAAAATAGCAATTGAAAGATCTATTAGAAAAGGGTTTCATACGGCCAAGTGTATCGTCGTGGGGTGCACCGGTTCTTTTTGTCAAAAAGAAAGATGGATCGCTTCGGATGTGTATTGATTATCGGTAGCTCAACAAGGTCACCATCAAAACCAAATACCCATTTGCCCAGATAGATGATTTGTTCGATCAGTTGCAAGGTGCTAGGATCTTCTCAAAGATTGATTTGCGGTCCGGGTATCACTAGTTAAAATTCTGAGAGCAGGA
This sequence comes from Nicotiana knightiana, assembly GCA_005239525.1. NCBI lineage: Eukaryota > Viridiplantae > Streptophyta > Magnoliopsida > Solanales > Solanaceae > Nicotiana > Nicotiana knightiana. The sequence continues at coordinate 69,315 of MDKJ01316581.1, read as the reverse complement.
TATTCCTAAGACTGCCTTTCAGAACTCGAAATGGGCACTTCGAATTTCTGGTAATGTCTTTTGGGCTAACCAACACCCCAGCAGCTTTTATGGATCTTATGAATTGGGTTTTCAAACCGTTTCTTGAATCCTTTGTGATTATCTCCATTGACGACATCCTCGTTTATTCGCGAAGTCAGGAAGATCATGCTACTCACCTCACGGCAGTTCTCCAAACTCTTCATCAGCACCGGTCGTATGCAAAGTTTTCAAAATATGAATATTGGCTAGAATCAATCGCCTTTTTGGGCCATGTTGTTTCCAGGGAAGGGATTCGGTTTGATCCCCAAAAGATTGCAGCGGTAAAGGATTGGCCTAGGCTAACGACCCCGACAGAGATTCACAGTTTCTTGGGTTTGGCTGGATATTATCGGAGGTACGTGGAGGGATTCTCTACCCTCGCCTCCCCATTGACTAAGCTGACGCAGAAGGCGGTTAAGTTCCAGTGGTCCGATGCTTGTGAAAAGAGTTTTCAGGAATTGAAATTGAGATTGACTTCGGCGCCAGTGTTGACCTTGCCAGAAGGTTCGGAAGGGTTTGTGGTGTATTGTGATGCTTCAAGGGTTGGTTTGGGGTGTGTATTGATGCAATGTGGTAAGGTAATAGCTTATGCTTCTAGGCAGCTCAAGAATCACAAAAAGAATTACCCGACGTATGATTTGTAGCTAGCGGCAGTTGTGTTTGCATTGAAAATATGGCGGCATTATCTTTATGGGGTCCATGTGGACGTGTTCATAGACCACAAGAGTCTTCAATACTTATTCAAGCAGAAGGAGTTAAACTTAAGGCAGCGGAGGTGGTTAGAGTTTCTCAAGGATTATGATATGAATATTTTGTACAATCCGAGAAAGGCAAATGTGGTAGCCGACACTCCTAGTCAGAAATCCATGCGTAGCTTGGCACATTTGGAATCAGGTCAGAGGCCTTTGGCTCGAGAGGTTTATCAGTTGGCTAGTCTGGGGGTCTGTCTTTCGACTTGAGACGAAGGGGATGTCATGGTGTGTAATGGAGCAGAATCTTCACTTGTAACAGAAATCAAGGAAAAGCAATTTAGAGATCCAGCATTGGTACAGTTGAGAGAGGCAAATCATAATCATAAAACTACAACATTTTCACACGGCAATGGAGACGGTGTTTTGCGGTGCCAAGGGAGGCTGTGTTCCAGACGTGGATGATCTTGGGGAAAGGGTAATGGCAGAGGCTCACAATTCCAGGTATTCAGTACACCCAGGTTCTACGAAGATGTATCATGATCTCAAAGAGATTTATTGGTGGAAGGGTATAAAGAGGGGTATGGAGGACTTTGTGGCTAGGTGTCCGAATTGTCAGCAAGTGAAGGCCGAGCATCAGAGGCCCGTTGGGTTGGCACAGCTTATGGAAATACCAATGTGGAAATGGGAGATGATCAATATGGACTTTGTGGTGGGGTTACCTCACACTCCACGTAGGTTCGGCTCTATTTGGGTAATAGTGGATCGGCTCACGAAATCAGCTCACTTCTTGCCAGTCAAGCCCACTGATACTGCGGAACAGTATGCTCAGTTGTATATCAAGGAAATAGTCAGACTCCATGGCACTCTAGTATCTATTATCTCGGATCGAGGGGCCCAGTTCACAACTAACTTTTGGAAGAAATTTTAGCAAGGTTTAGGTACGCAGGTAAATCTCAGCATAACATTCCATCCACAGACTGAAGGGCAGGCAGAGCGGACCATTCAGACGCTTGAAGATATGTTACGGGCTTGTGTATTAGATTTCAAGGGTAGTTAGGATGATCAGTTTCCGCTTATAGAATTTTCTTATAATAACAGTTTCCATGCTAGTGTTCGGATGGCCCCATTTGAGGCGTTGTACAGAAGGAGGTGTAGGTCTCCGATTGGATGGTTCGAGGTTGGCGAGGCGGAACTGTTAGGGCCGGATCTTATGCACCAAGCTATGGAAAAAGTTAACGTCATTCAGGAAAAGATGAAAACTGCTCAGAGTCGTCAGAAATCCTATGCAGACGTTCGTCGAAGAGATTTGGAGCTTCAAGTCGATGATTGGATAATCTTGAAGGTGTCTCCCATGAAGGGAGTGATGCGGTTTGGGAAGAAAGGGAAATTGAGCCCAAGGTATGTCGGGCCATATAGGATTGCTCAAAGGATAGGACAGGTGGATTATAGGCTGGAATTGCCCCCTGAGCTGTCACTAGTGCACCCAGTCTTTCATGTGTCCATATTGAAGAAGGTGATTGGGGATCCATCCACCATTGTGCCGGTTGAGACGGTTGAAATTAATGAGGGTTTATCATATGAAGAGGTTCCAGTTGCTATTCCTGATAGGCAACTCCATAGATTGAGAAACAAAGAGATTGCTTATGTTAAAGTATTACGGCGGAGTCAACAAGTCGAAGAAGCCACGTGGGAAGCGGAAACTGAAATGAAAGAGAAATATCCCCACTTGTTTGAATAAGTCTGGTAGTGGTTTTGAAAGTTGTCATTCATAAGAAAGTATATATTGTGTTAAATTTTGTGCAAGAACACTCCACTCCCCTAAGTACCCTACTATTGTGACTTCTCAAACTTTGTTCCGTAAATGTATATGTTGTTGTGAATAGCTGAATTATGTGCAACTCATTGTAATAGTTGAATTATGTGCAAATTTGTGGAGTTAACCGAACTATGTGAGGCTTGTGAATTAATTGAATTACATGTAGCTTGTTGAAAGGATCGAGTTACGTGCAAGTTGGTAGAGTAATTGGTAATGTGTGGAATTGGTTAAACATGTGTTTCGGGGGCTCTCTGATAGGTAGATGGGCCTAATTACAAAGGAAACTCTGGCGAAATTTTAGAAAATATCGGAGTTAGTAAAAATTTAGGGGTTGGTTTATTTTGTGTTTCCCTACTCTAGTGATTCCCCGACCCTCATTCGAGGATGAATGATTTTAAGTGGGGGAGAATGTAAAGACCCGTAAAATTTCATGGCTAAAAATAATGCCCAAATAGGTCACCGTGTTGTTATAACTGTAGAAATTCGTAAAACGGGCCCTTTTTGAGTAAAAAATACCCCAGGACTTAAAAGATAAAATTTTCCAGATTTGCGCAGGTCTGCGGTCCACTATGCGATCGCAGATCAGGTATGCGGACCGCATAGTGGTTGCATACCTGGACAGTTTGCTGTCCATTTTGAGGATAGCAATGTGGCCTAGAATACGATCGCATTTCACGAATGTGGGCCGCATAGTTGTCGCATTCTTGCACCTTGACTTTTGCGGAGGGAGATATATGACTCACTACGCAATCGCATAACAGGTATACGGACAGCATAGTGGCCGCATACCTGGGTAGTCTATTTTTCTTTTTGCCCCATTTGACGGCCAATTGTGCGACAGGAATGCGAATCGCATAGCTGGAATGCGATCGCATTCCTCACCGCATTTCTGCTTCGGGACTGTTAAATTTCAAATTCCATACCCGATCCCCAGTTCCTTAAAACACCTCCCTCTCTCATTTTAAGCTCATTTTCTGATAAATTAGAGAGAGGAGAGAGTGGGTTCTAGAGAGAGAGAGTCCAACTTCATCCAATTTGTTCCTCCAACACTACTCAGACCTGGAATTGATCAAGTAGGACACCATTTTCTTCACTACAAGAGGTAAGCTTCTACCCCATCAACCTAAATTTTCAGATTTTTGTTAAAATGAAACATGGTTAGGTGAATTCATGAAGATAAGGGTAGGACCCTTGCATGCATGTAACCAACTAATCATAATCTAGTAAAAGGAAATGGGTTAGAGTAATCTTTCACTAAAAAGAGGTCATTTAATCTAAAAGAACACTTACTGTTTGATAGAATGATCAAGTGAGTTCAAGACATGATCATTCTTTCTAATTCTAAGTTAAATTATGCCACATTGTGAACTAGATTGAAGGTGCTAGAAGGTCCGGTGAATTGTGGTAAAAATTAAGGAAAAATCCCAAATCAAGGTATGTAGGGCTAACTTTAATCTTTGTAGAGTTACCTTGTTATTGTCCGAGTACACGGTACGAAATTCTTGCTTGAGCATATGTGAATTGTTTGTCCTGTTGTGTCGATTTGTATGAATTCATTCACTGATTTTCTTAAGTCAATTACCATGCTAATTGAGATTATGAAGGGTGACTCTTTGTGCTTATCCTACCATGTGTAAAGCTCGTTAAATGTTGAATACATCGGTATGAGAGGATGTGCTGCAAAACGAAAGAAACGATAATGAAATAAAGTGTTGAATGTATCCAAGTGCTAAATGTTGTGTAGTAAATAATGAAAGTAAATATGGGCTGATTTTATTGAGTTAAATGATTGTGGCAACACAATATATAAATTGCTGATTGGTAAGGATCATTGTGCCTTGATTTCACATAGTTATTGGTTGATATGACCTTATGTTCTTCATGATAGAGACCCTTGTGATATAATTGTTGGTGATTGTTGTTATGAAATGGGAACGTACTGTGGGATCGGGTTGCACGCCGCAACACGAAGTAATAAGGGTGGAGAGGTAATAAGGGTGAAATGAGCATGTACGGTGGGATCGGGTTGCGCGCTGCAACACGAAGTAATAAGGGTGTAGAGGTAATAAGGGTGAGACGAGAATGTACAGTTGGATCGGGTTTCGTGCCGCAACAGATAGGAAATTGAAACAAGTAACTGTGAAATCTTCATTGTGGTTTTCTATATACTTGTGTGATACTTGTGTGGTTACCCTAATTTCTTTCTAATTGTGTATTGTTTGATTCCACTTGGAATAAACTTGGTTCATACATGCTAGTACTATTCAATGGTACTAACGTCCCTTTTGCAGGGGGCGCTACATCTTTTATATGGATGTAGGTGGTTCCACAGCAGGTAGTTCAGACCGCCAATAGTGGTGTTTCCCCGTCGTACCTTTAGCAGATCCGGTGATCCCCATTTCCTCTCGGGGCCGTGTGTAATCTACATCATCTTTTTTGTATATATTATATATTTTAAGGTATAGCCGGGGCCTTGTTGCCGGCAAGTATTGTGTAAACCCTTAGTACTCTTAGAGGCTCCGTAGACATGATGTGAGTTGTACATATATGTATTTTGGGCGGTAAATGTGTTTAATAGTAATCGTGGTCCGAATGGAAATTGTTGTATGTTTTGTGATTATCAAATGTGGAAATGATAAAGGATAATATGAACTCAAGTAGTGGATTAATGCTTAAGCTCTAAATTGCTAATTCATGTGGAATAATGTATATTATAAACACGGGGAGATGCGTTGGGTAGGAAATGCAATCCAGGTCCACTTGATCGAAATCATCCGATTAGGCGTTGGTCTCGTCCCTCAGTTTTGGGGCGTGACAGGGTCCTCACCATCTGTGAGAAAGAATAGAATAGAAATTTTAGAATTTTGATGTCAAAAATTCGCACGACAAGGAAATCAAGAAGTGTGATTATTCTTAACAGTTGCGTAGCCTCATGAGGATAAGTATGGACGTCTCCGCACTGATCCGCGAGACTTTAATAAACCGGCTTGTGACTCACGACTCCTATGAACCTAGTGCTCTGATACCAACTTTTCACAACCCATTTTACCCCACCATAAGGTGTCGAGACGGAATCTAGTTTCTACGACTAAGTAAGCCTATTATTGCGGAAAAAGAAAGGAAACATAAAGATAAAAGCCAAAACAGTATAAGTTAATAAGCAAGGATAGTGCCACTCGGCAAATACAATAACATCACTCCCAAAACCCGGAATGCCGCTAATCACAAGCTTCTACAAATCTATATATCTTTATACAACATGTCTGAAGAAACAAAAGAAAAATCTCTAAGCGAGGGAATAGAAGGGGACTCCGAGAATCTGCGGACGCGAGCAGAAATACCTTGAAATCTCCTGGAATCAGCAAGAACGCACTAACCCCGAGACTGATAGCTCGTACTTGCATCTGCAAACGAAAACATGTGCAGGAAAGGGCATGAGTACACCACAATGGTACCCAGTAAGTGCCAAACCTAAACTTGGTCGAGTAGTGACAGGTCAGATCAAGGCCCTACCGGAGTAAATATAATGAACCAAAACAGTAAAAGATACAAATATATTCTACAGTAAAAAAGTTAAGAAAGTTAACATAAATAACATTCAAGGGAGCCCTCGGCTCAGAACAAAGAAATATATATCAGGGAAATCTCTCAGGATACTGTCCCGTAGTCCCGAAAGAATTATGCAGTACAAGGGGATCCCCCAGAATACATCCGTAGTCCCAAAATAAATATGCAGTGTTGGGGCATCTCCCGGAATATTCCTGTAGTCCTAAAGTAAATATGCAAGATAGGGGGATCTCCCGGAATACGTTCGTTGTGCCAAAGTAAATATGCAAGGCAGGGGGATCTCCTGGAATACGTCCGTAGTCCCAAAGTATATATGCAGCGCAATAATGACATGGCAATTATAGCATTTATATTTACAGTTTAGACTAAATGCAACCAAGGGAAAATAGGAATCTACCTAAACATGTTGCACAAAATTTGAAGTAGACAGTCAAAACACATAGCATGCTTTCCTAATCTAAACAAGGCAAGTAAACATAGTAGTGCAATTCAATCAAAGGAAAACAGCTTATGATTTTGAAGAAAAACCGGGAATTTTCACAAGAATAGCCTGTGTACGTACTTGTCACCTCACATACACGGCGCTCATACATCAAACAGTACCAAACATCCTAAGGGGAAATTCCCCCACACAAGGTTAGGTAAGCCACTTACCTCAAACCGCTCAAATCAACCTGATATCATGCTCTTGCCACGAGTATTCAACTCTGAATGGCCCAAATATAATCAAATCAATTGCATAATGTAAATAATACTACAAGCAACTACTTTAGCTAATTAATTCGAAGTTAAGGAATGAAAATAGGAAAAACGCCCAAAACGTCTCCTCAGGCCCACGACTCGAAATCGGGTAAAAATCAAAAATTACGAACACCCATTCACTCACGAGTCTAACCATACCAAATTTACTTAAATCCGATACAAAATTCCCGATCAAAATCCAAAAATTTGGCCTAAGAACTTTTCTCAATTTTTCCCCAATTTTCACCCCAAATCCGAAATTAGATGATAAAATTAAGCATAGATTAGTGGTAACTAATCATAAAGGAGTTAGGAATCCTTACCCAAAAACTCCCTCCAAAACTCTCCCAAAAATTCACCTTCTACCGAACTCCCAATCAACTTTTGAGTTATGAACAGAAAGCCCTTGATTTTAACTTAAAATCGGCCCAGTTATATCCTTAATCGCGATCGCGGAAACAGCCTCGTGATCGCGAAGAACAACTTTGTTGCCTCATGATTTTTACCCTACACAAATGTGTAATCCTCCATGCGGAACGTGATGCATCGGCTTCACTGACTCACGCGATTGCAATTTGACCTCACGCGATGGCGAAGGGTAACACAAAGCTCCCCTTTGCCGCCTGATTTCTTCTACACGAACGCGGCCTTGCCCACGGGTTCGTGATGCCTGACCCATGAGATCGCATTCCATTCTTTACGAAAGCGTAGAGCTAAAACTAGCTAGCCTCTTTATTGCTCTGCGCGATCGTGAACCTCCTCATGCGATCGCGATGAAAGACACCAGCTATAGAACACCAGCAAAACCAGCCAACGTCTTAAGTCCAAAAATGACCCGTTGAGCATCCGAAACATACCCGAGTCCCTCAGGACCTCAACAAAACAAACCAACCAGTCCTATAACCCCATACGAACTTAGTTGAGCCTTCAGACAACATCGAACAACATCAAAAACACGAATTGAGCATGGATTCAAGCCTAAGAACTTAGAATTTTCAAACCTAGTCCGAAAGACCTTAAATTTCACAAACAGGTCACAAATAACACTACAAACCTAAAGCCACTTCCAGAATTCCACTCTGTGCTCGATATCAAAATTTTCACTACCGGCCGAAATCGCCAAAAATTCAACTTTCGCCAATTCAAACCTAAATCTACTACAAACCTCAAAAACACATTCCAGACGCGCTTTTAAGCCCAAAATCACTTAACAGGGCTAACGAAGTCGACGGAATTCCATTTCGGATACATCTTCACATAGTTTCGACTACAATCCAAAGTTTAAAACTTAAGCTCTAAAGGGACTAAGTGTCCCCAAACACTCCAAACCTCTCAACAAATCCTCCCGGCATGTCACAAAAGCAGAATTATATTTGGGGAAAACAGATATTAGGGGATCGGAGCTCTAACTCTCAAAATGACCGGCCGGGTTGTTACAATTCCTAATGGTTAGAATTACCATAAATTGTCAATAGTATATTCTCTTGAAGAATGTGATAGAAGAGATTCCTTTGACATGAGATCATCAACGTAATTGACAAGTTATTTATTACACTTTGATACTAGACACCTATGTCCCTAGAGTGATAATTGAAAGGATATTGGGTACGATTAAATGCTTGTAGAATTAGTGATTGATCGAGATGGAATCTGTCAACTCTTGGTAATGAGTTTAAGCTCCATATTGTCATGTATTATAAACGACCAAATTAAGACCTTGGACAGGGCAATTGAATGAAAGAAGAAAATAGTTTGTTAGGCCATTGAATGGTCGATTATACTTGACATGAGCACATTGTTGGTCGCCTATTAGGATTTGAGAGTTGAACCATATCCTAGGGTGACCCAGATATATAAGGGCAAAAGGAATTACTACTTTATTCTTCTACGGGTTCTTGGGAGTAGATTGTATACTTCATGTTATCCGGTCGTTAAGGACTGTTGTTATACGCCACCCTTGATTAGTATATTGATATGATAAATTTACTACCAGTTTAGTATTGAACCCATGGGGTCGCACACTAACGAGTGTTCTGATATTTGCTAAAGGATTAATTATTTTATTTTTTGATAATTAAATTAGAGAAGTTAATTAGTCGCATAAATTTAGTTATTTTTAACGAACCGACAGGTAGTTTTGCTTCCTATAACACCTTACCCCTAAATAAGACTTCCCATATTTTCTTTTATTGATTTATGACTTGCGGGGAGGTTGGTTTGGGATTTGGAAGAGTTTGGGTTGAAATTGCACTTGGTTCCTTAAGATTGGCCTAAAAGACCAAGTTTGACTTCATTCAATATTTAGAGTAAACGATGTTCGAATCAAGATTTGAAGGTTCCAATAGGTTCGTATGATGATTTTGGACTTGGGCGTGTGTTCAGAACGGGTTTTGAATTACCTGGGAGCGTTTCGGCGCCAAATAGTGAAATAAGATTCTTCAAGTTCTATAATTGTGGTTTGGAACGTGTTTTGATGATATCGAGGTCCAAACAAAATTTCGAGACCGGGAATAGCTCTGTAATGTCATTTAAGACTTGCACACAAAATTTGGTATCATTCCAAGTAGTATAAGTATGTTTCGGCGTGTTGGAAGTAGATTTAAGAACTTAAAGTTCATAAGTTTGATTCAATTAGTTTTAGGGTGTGATTCTTGGTTTTAATGTTGTTTCGGCATTTCGAAGGTTCGAGCGAGCCCGTTTTATGATTTAGAACTTGTTGGTATGTTCAGATGGGGATTCGGGGGCCCCGGTGCCATTCAGACATCGCGCGAGGCGAGTCCAAGCTCAAAATGAGTTGCTGGTGCACCAGTTCTGGTGCAACCGCACCTGCGGTTGGCCAGCCGCAAGTGCGAGACTGCAGAAGTGGTCGACCCTTCGCAAATGCAGCCATAGAGCGGATGCCCAGGTTTCGCAGATGCGGTCATTTTCCGCAGAAGCGATGTCGCAGGTGCGGGAGCCCTTTCGCTAGTGCGATCCCTGCCAGCCCTGCTTCTTTTCGCACATGCGAACGATGGTCCGCAGAAGCGAGACCGCAGATGCGTTCCGCAGAACGCAGGTACGAAAGGACTGGAGGTAGTAAGGTTATTTAAAAAAGGGGACTTAGGCTTATTTGTGGTCATTTATTGCATCCTTGGGCGATTTAGGAGCTTCCAAAGTAGGGATTTCAACTTAGCATAGTGAGGTAAGCTATTCCTACTTAATGTGAGTTTAATACTTGGTTTTTCGGTAGATTAACACATAAAGATTAGTGAAAACTATGAGTTTAGAGTAAAACGTAGGGTTTTGATAAAAATAGGATTTAACCACAAAATTTAGTTATGGAATCTAGTAAAAATCACATATTATTGATCCTTAGATTATGGGTAACAACTTCCCTTAAGAATTTCCGGAATTCGAGCACGTGGACTCGGGGATGAATTTTTGGAATCTTGCCTTTGGGGTTAGATAATCACTTTAATATCTAGAATATGAACTTGTAAGCCTATAATGATTGGTTTTTACGCTACTTGAATAGTTTTGGATTGTGCGGCTCCGGTTTGAGGGCTTGAGAGCATTCTTGAGTTGGAAGTAGGCTCGAAAAAAGGTAAGTCTCTTTTCTAACCTTGTAAGAGGGAATTGTCCCCATAGGTGAAGTAATTAATTATGTGCTATTATTTGTGAGGGACTACGTACGAACGAGGTGACGAGAGTCCGTGCATAGCTACTATCATGCTTAAGTTCGGGTGGCCTAGGACCCAAAAGCACGCTTACTTATTATATGTGGAACTTTATGGTAAATTTAACTTGCTTAGATCATGTCAAATTGGTAAATATATTCTAATAGATTGAACAATATGTTTTGACCATTAAAGAGAAGTCGATATTTCTTGAGTACTTGCTTCTTTGATAAATCCTTGATTTGCCTGCTTGATGTGCTTAATTGTATTGACTGCGTCGCATGTATGATCTGCGAGCGGGGTAATAGATGCATCTATAGTTCGCGCCGTTCGATCCTCCGGCCATGCACATTTTATTATTATATTGGATCAGGTCATAACACACGATACTATATGCGCATGCTATTTGCTTGGCACTGCTGTGACTTGAATTGTTTAAAATGCCTTAGAACACAAACTGTCAACTGAAATGATAAGAATTCATATATATTTTTATTTATGGAAAAGCTTATTATTCCCTATTATTTTCTGCTATTTAGCCTTAATGTTCATGCTTAGTCACATGCTTAAGTATATTGTTTGGCCCTAGTAAGTGTCAAGTCGACCCCTCGTCACTATTTCTTCGAGATTATATTGGATACTTACTGGGTACGTAATGTTTATGTACTCACGCTACGATTATGTACTTAATTATACAGGTTCTGAGGCAGGTGCATCTGGTTACCAGCCCGGAGCGCGTTCTTGATACCGAGGCACAGATTCCACGGTGAGCTGCTTACCCTGATGTCGTTCAGCAGCGCATTGGAGTCTTTTCTTTTGCTTATTCTGTCTATTCTATTTCAGACAGTATAGTAGATGTATACTTTTGTTCATTCCACTAGATGCCCAAATACTTGTGACACTAGTTCCTGGCACACACACTGATGGATTATTCTTTTGGGGATATAATTATTTAAACTTGACTCCTTTTATCATTGCAATTTAAATTGCCTTCGTCAATTGCCATATTTTATATGCTTAGTAATTCAAATTAAGATATTGTTGGAAAGGTTTTTAATAAAATAAAATGGGACTCACTTGATAAATAGTGTTGGACGCCATCGCGACCTAGAATGAAATTTGGGTCGTGACATTATTAGTCCAAATAAAATATTATTATATTCTTTGCTAGCACAAAGGATATATTTAATATTGTCAACAAATTGAAGTTTTCTGTTTAGAATAGAAAATTAAATTATATTTCTTGGTTGAAGTATATATATGATATACATAATATAAATTATTATTGATTTGTATAAAGATCTTATATAATATTAATTTATTCTCCAATTTGGAATTGGAATGGTGAAGTCCATAAGGGGGTGAAAGTCCAATGTTGAATTGGACGAACATGCGTGAAAGACCAATTGGACTATGTAGCATAAAATACCTTCGGCAGTCATGTTTCCCTTGGGAACGTGATTCGATTTCTTCCCTGAAGTTTATTTTTGTGTTAAATTTTTATCCTATGTAAATCATTACCTCAACCAAATAGAAAAAGGGATTATAGGTGATGTTATATAAAGGGTGATGGAGAAAATTTATCGTATTAAGTCATGAGAAGAAAAATCACTTTGTGTACAAAGCCAAGAGAAAAAAATATAATTACAAGAAAAAGCGTTTCTCGTTCTTCTACAGTTGAGTTGAGATTTTTGAGAAAAATTTCGGCACAATTTTTTCAATCAATTTGATCAAAGAGTTGATAGCAAGGATCGGTCTTGGTGTGGATACGCATAGAGTCTTCGCACTATTGAAAAAAATCTAAAACGAGACTCTCTTCACCAGGTACGTCTCAGATCCGATCTTTGACATGTAAATAAATTTTAAACACGTAAAGATATGTGTAGGATTGTTATTGTCTTTCGCTGCGTGTTACGAACATCTATATGCAATCCTTTAGTGGTATCAGAGCCGTGGTTTATTGTGTCAATAATTTGTTTACGAAATATTTTAAGATTATATTTGAAGAATTCGAATCATGATACATGTTTCTTATGCAATAGTTAAATTGTTTGAATGCATAATACATTGATATTATTTTATTTTGAATAATTATCTATACATATAAGTTAAAATTATTGGGATAGTTCGTAACTTAAATTCAAAATTTTGCATTAGATACGACGGTAATCTATAATAATTTATTGGATTATTACTATTATTTTTATTGTTATTAGTTCATGAGATGTTAATTAATAATAATATTCTGGCATGAAATATTTTTATGCAATCTAAAAGATAAACATGCTAGAAGAATGTTGAATTTTATTTTGTGTCATGTGCTCCTTCGTTACATAATTATTTGTCACATGTGATGTAAATTAATTTAGGACTAAGCATGTTGACAACTTGAACTAAATTCACATGTTATAAAAGATTTGATCTTCATGTTATTAAAAGTTATTTTTGTAACGATTCTCTCTTACTAAAATTTGAGTTCTTAAATAATGAAATATATTATATTTTACTGTAAATCTATCCATCAAAATAAATAATTTTATTTATTTCTTGTTTATAAGGAGTCGCCTGACTACCAGGAGATTTATAGTTCGAGAATATGTTAAAATTATTTATTGCATTAGATGCATGGATTGGAACAATTATTAATTTACTCTAAACGCCTGGACTACATGGGGGGGTATAGAATTTAATAAGTTCTTTTTTATCATGATTGTTGAACTCAACTATGTCAATAGGATCGATCTGACTACCAGGGAACTATATGACATAAAGATATTTAAGGAAATTGTATGGGGATACAATTGGTAAGAGTACCTACCTTTAAAATATGTGTGAGAAACGACTTGACTTCCAAGGAGCTCATACATATTGTTGAAGGATTTTTTTATTCCACTAACAGAAATAAAGATTTCTTATACTATAATGAGGGTAAGTAGTTTAAAATAATTAGTGAAAATATCATTTAGATAAAAGTCCATGTCTTTATGATATGTGTAAATATGTTCTTGTATTATTGTCGTTTCTTTTCTAATTTTAGATTTCTCAATATGTCTGTTATATCTTTGCGTGGAATACTTGAGACCAACAAGTTGATAAGCCTACCAAGGAAGTCCCAGATGAGGATGAGGATGATGCTACCAAGATCTTCCAGAAATACTTGGAAGAATGTTTTACTGCCAAATGCATCATTCTCGCTTCTACGAGTTCTGAAGTACAGAGGAAACACCAGGATATGGATCCAACTGCAATCATTGAACATCATAAGAAAATGTTTGGTACACAACGCAGGATAGCTATATACCAATTATCTAAGACTTTATTTGGATCCAAATTGACTGGAAACTCTCCAGTTGGTCCAGTTGGACCCTATGTCAATCATATGATTGTCTTATTGAATAACTTGAGAAGTTGGGGCGCAAGCTGGGTAAAGAGTTTCTTAAGATTTGATCTTGCAGTCATTATCAGAATCTTTTTCACAATTTGTTATTAATTTCAATTTGCATAAAATGGATTGTGATCTTCTTGAGATGCTTAACATGCTGATTGATTATGAGAATCAACTTAATTGCATCTTGGAAACTCTTCTAAGAAGTAGGGTAAGGGTAAAAGTAAACCCAAGAAAAAGCTTATTGCGCTTAAGGGTGGTGTGACCAAACCCAAAGGCAAAGAAGTCAAAGCTGACCAATCTGATGTTGAATGTTTTCATTGTAAGAAAATAGGACAATGGAAGAGAAACTGCAAGGAGTATCTCGCAACTCTAAAGGGCAAGAAACATGGTAAGACTTTAATAAAAAATGTTTTTAAGGTTTCCTTAACTACTACTGATTCTTCATTGAGGGTATTAGATACTGGCAGTGGTTATAACATCTGCAATATGTTGCAGTGGTTATATATATATATATATATATATATATATATATATATATACACACAAGCCAACATTAATTTAATCACCTCTTATTAGAAGAACTACAATTACCTCGGTGGACATCTCTACAAGTGATTTTGCCATCAGTGAAAAAATTTCGAGATCATCCTTCGTAAAGAGATTTGAAATACTTCTGCGTGGGAATGTCAATACCATCTGCCACCATGTTTGATTTCTTCTGCTCGTAACCTCAAAAATGTGGAGAAATCCCTTGTGAATTGCTTCAAATATAAGTTTCAAACACATCAGGAGGACTCGTTGGGGCAAGGAGTATATTACCTTTGTTATTCTCTAGCCCTTCTGGAACCCAAATTCATGTCAAAATTTTTTTGGTCAATGAAATTAATTTGGATTCCAACTGCAGGGAATGAAACCTCCCATTTGCTTAAAGTCTGAAGTATGTTCACAATACCTTAGAAATAGGTAGCTTCTTACGTTAGAGCAACTAAATTTTAATTTGATGGGAGAAAATGCTAATAGTGCAGGTGTTGGCCTAAGTAAGTTTGTTTTGATGATTGACAAAGGAACACATGCATGAACTACGCTCATACACAGTATACACAGAAACATGCAGATTCAAGCACAAGGCGTGCACATGAAGGAGATACGATTAAATGGTTATATCAGATATTTCCTGAACGAAAAGGTTGCATAATTTATAAGGAGTAGGACTCCTTACTCGAAGAAAACCTTATCCTAGATAAGGGAGGAGTAAAAAGTTGAACATAACTATAACTCTTCCACCAAGGAAGAATATAGCATTAGAACTCTAGTTATTTCCTATTTATTAACTCTATATATTTCAGGATGTTCTCATTTAACAGGTACCACAAACGCTTAAGTTAAACGATAGTTGAGAGCAAAATAGTAAGGCATTTTGCAAGAAATTCCTATGTGATTCAAGTGTGTAAACCTGAAGCTACATGAACAAGATATAAGAACCAGTTCCAAGTGTCTGTCTTTTACTCTAGCTCAATTGTAGTAGTGTAACGACCCGACCAGTCGTTTTGAGCTCTAGAGCGTTGTTCGGCAGCTTGAGGCCTTGTGTAGCTTCATTTCATGTAATATGACTTGTACGCGTAGTTGCAATTAAATTTCGCGAAGTTCGGAGTTGATTCGGATGGAAAATTCTCAATTTGGAAGCTTTAAGTTAGAGAGTTAACCAAGATTTGACTTCTGAGTAAATGAACTTGAAATCAGGATTTGAAGTTCCAATAGGTTCGTATGATGATTTCGGGCTTGGGTGTATGTTCCGGCTGAGTATCGGGGGGTCCGAGTGCATTTCGGCGCTTATTGTGGAAAGTTGGCAATTCGAAGGTTTTAGAATTTCCTAAGTTTGTTTTGAAGTGGACTTTGGTGTTATCGATGTTCGTTTGGAGTTCTGAGCCTTGGAATAGGTTTCTATCATGATTTATGACTTGTACATAAAGTATGGCATTATTCCGGAATGTTAAAGTGTAATTCGGATGCGTTCGTCAAAGTTTGAATGTTTGAAAGTTAAAAGGAGGATTTGATCGTTGATTCATGGTTTTGATGTTGTATTGTATGATTTGAGGCCTCGAGTAGGTTCTTGTTATGTTTTGGGACTGGTTTGGGTAATTGGACGGGTTCCCGGGGGCCTCGAGTGTGTTTCAGATGTGTTTGGGTTATATCGCGCTCTTATTTGAGATTTCAACATCGTTTCTTTGGACATAAAGGGTACCATATTGAGAAATGACCTTTTATTTGTGATTGGTTTAAACCATTAGATTCCTATCATAAAACTTAACCATATCAACATGAATCGTCGAATTCCGAGATCGTATGAGAGAGTTATGCCCATTTCCGTGTCGGGAAAGATTGTTGGTTTCTGGTGCGGACATTGTTCTTCACGAACGCGAGGGAGGTCCCGCGAACGCTAATAAGAAAATTTGGGTTGACTGATTAACGAAAAATATTGCTCTTCGCGAACGCGAAGGTATCCCAATGTTACATCCGTACTTTAATATTAGGATGAGTCGTAGTAATCCATATGAGTTCGAAGGGATTATGTCTATTAGGAGGTTATAGAGGGTTTAAGACATTATTATTATGAGACCCTGTAAGTTTACAACCTTTATATCTTTAGATATTATGTTAGTGTGGTATTTTCTTTTAAGTGGAGTATTTTAGTAAAAGTTCTATAAGTATAATTTTGGATAGTTACCATTATTACTACTTTCAGATATGGTAATTATACACATAATATGAGAAAGTTTATAAAAAAAAAATTTTATTGTAAAATAAATAGAAGTTATTTTCTCACAAAAAAAGGTTATGTTTTTATCATTTTTAGAATTAAGCGTACAAAAATTTGTACTCTTTATACGAGATTAGCAAAATTAAAAGTTGAGAAAATATATGTATTTTTACATGGATGTTGAACGAAATAATAGTGTATATATTTATTTTATATGGTACCAGGATTTAATATTTTAATAATATAATAGTAGTACTTTAGGATGAGGACAGGACTATCTTTGAGGTTATAAGTGCTTATGATATTTATAACAAGTGATAAGTAAGTGTCGTGGAGGTTAAAAGGTAAACAAATCAAAGAAAGTGAGTTTCGTCGAAGTTTGTCGATATGGGATAACATCCCGCACTTTAACATTAGGATGAGTCGTAGTAATCCATATGAGTTCGAAGGGATTATGTCTATTATGAGGTTATAGAGGGTTTAAGACATTATTATTATGAGACCCTGTAAGTTTACAACCTTGATATCGTTAGGTTTTATGTTAGTATGGTATTTTCTTTTAAGTGGAGTATTTTAGTAAAAGTTTTCTATAAGTATAATTTTGGATAGTTAGCATTATTACTACTTTCGGATATGGTAAATTATACACATAATATGAGAAAGTTTATAAATAAATAAAAAATTATTGTAGAAAAAAATGGAAGTTATTTTCTCACAAAAGAAGGTTATACTTTTACCATTTTTAGAATTAAGCGTACGAAAATTTGTACTCTTTATATGAGATTAGCAAAATTAAAAGTTGAAAAAATATATGTATTATTACATGGATGTTTTAACGAAATAATAGAGTATGTTTTGATTTTATATGGTACCACGATTTATTATTTTAATATTATAATAGTAGTACTTTAGGATGAGGACAAGACTATCTTTGAGGTTATAAGTGCTTATGATAATTATAACAAGTGATAAGTAACTGCCGTGGAGGTTAAAGGGTAAATGAATCAAAGAAAGTGAGTTTCGTCGAAGTTTGTCGATATGGGATAAAATACGGTTCGAGCTACAATACCTGGTATTTATGGACTAGTGTCATACAAGGTACTACATGATTATGATAGTATGGTACATAAAGTGTACTAAAAGTGAGTAGTATTTTAAGTAATTTCGGATAATTTTTATGATGTGGATAATTGATTAACTATTGGGTAATTAATTAAAAACTGGATAAGATTTAACCCTCCCCTAACGTGGCAATCATCCCTTCCTATTAAAATGACTAAGTATTAAATGTTGCAAGGTGTCACACTTTGAGAAAGAAGTATGACACCAAGCTTAATTTTGTGAGGCCACCTAAATATGTTAAGAATAACAACTATGATATCTTATGAAAGAATTCCAACAAACCATTCCATAGCATCAGTAACGTCCTTTTCTAAAGAGCTTCATTCAAGCTTCTCATTTCATAGTTACTTAAGGAAAAGTTTCAGCCAAGATGGTCTTTGCATGACCAACGTGATTGCTTCGGGCTTTTCATATAACTTATTCCGTACTTTGTCACAATTAACGTGTGTTAGAAGATTGTTAAGAGAATCGACTTAGGTATGTTAAGGTTATCCCTTCTTTCTTTTGGCATGATCCAAGTAACGATACGTAAACGTACTGATATTTCATAAGTGTTTCTACTCTTAGCAGTTAAGGATGTCTATGTTATTCATTCATGTAAAATGATATTCAAGCATGGCTAAGTATGTTCCTAGGTCTCTATTGAGGTATTTGATAAAGATGTTAATATTTATAATATAGTGATACATGCATCTTCATGCATTTACCACCGTATTACGGCCGGTCGGGCAGTTACCACCAGTTGGGCAGTTATGTATAGTTATTTACCACCGGTTGGGCAGTCATGCAAAAATATTTACCACCGAACTACGGCCGGTCAGGCAGTCATGCATTTACCATCGGGCTACGGCCGGTCAGGCAGTTACCACAGATCAGTTGGACAGTCATGCATCATACGATAATAGAAATAGTCTCAAAGAGAAGCATTATATATGTAAGTATGATAAGTATGCATATACGTTGCCACTATTCAGGTTGATTCTTATATGTCTTTAATTAATGTTGACTTATTGTTATGTTTCAGTTCTGCCTTACATACACAGTACATTATTCGTACTGACGTCCTTTTGTTGGGGACGCCGCATTCATGCCTGCAGGTATAGATAAACAGTTTGACGAGCCCTCATAGTAGACGAGATTGGTTTCAGCGAAGGATCGGTAAGACTCCATCTCATTCGGAGTGCAGTCAAGTCTATAAGTCATCGTGTCAAAAGTTTTCTACAGACTTATGGGTAGG
The DNA here is from genome assembly GCA_005239525.1 of Nicotiana knightiana. Taxonomy (NCBI): domain Eukaryota; kingdom Viridiplantae; phylum Streptophyta; class Magnoliopsida; order Solanales; family Solanaceae; genus Nicotiana; species Nicotiana knightiana. Next base: position 50,278 of record MDKJ01316581.1, on the reverse strand, counting down.
CCGGTACCCTGTCCCATTTGATGTCAAATAATGTTAGAGGCTTTGTAGACAGAGGTTCATTTTGTACAGTATGTTAGAGGCCTTGACGGCCCATATATATTCATGTTGTACGAAAAATGGTTCAATAATACAGTGTTTTCCCACTTACTGTTGTACAGTATGAGTTGTGGTCATGTGGGCCCATGATAGTTAAGAAAGGAATGAGTTCAACTAATTCGACCTATGTATGTTCTAGTTTTGGTCGAATGATCATGAGTTACAGAGTGGCTCGCTCGGACCAGTGCGGCACCAGGTGCCAGCCACGCCTCCCCGGGTTTGGGACGTGACAAAGTGGTATCAGAGCGGGTCGTGTCCTAGGAAATCTACGAAGTCGAGCCTAGTAGAGGCTCACTTATAGGTATATTGCACTCCACATTTATAATTGAGAGGCTATAGGGAATTTAGGAAATGTTTCCCTTCTTTTGTTTCCAAATTGTGCCATAGAGCAGAGTCGTAAGAAGTCAGTCTGAGGCCTTCGCCAAATTTTGTAAGAACTAGAGGTGCAGGTATCATAGTAAAGCTTTAAGGCGTAAATTTTCACCTATATTGAAGGGAGGTTATGAAACAAACAGAAGATACGATGCAAGATTGAAAGAAAAGTAAGGTAAAGGAGAAGAAGATACGAGATACTCAACTACAAAAGGTTGTAAATAGTCGAGACTTCAGATAGAGGTTGAGTTTTAGTTTAATTTACAGAGGAGACCCTAGTGAAAATTCTGTAAATCTCTAAGAGTTAACATTCGACGACGAATGTTCTAAAGGGGGGAAGGATGTTACATCCCGTACTTTAATATTAGGATAAGTCATAGTAATCCATATGAGTTCGAAGGGATTATGTCTACTAGGAGGTTATAGAGGTTTAAGACATTATTATTATTATGAGACCATGTAAGTTTACAACCTTGATATCGCTAAATATTATGTTAGTGTGGTATTTTTTTTAAGTGGAATATTTTAGTAAAAGTTTTATATGTATAATTTTGGATAGTTACCAATATTACTACTTTCGCATATGGTAAATTATACACATAATATGAGAAAGTTTATAAATAAGATTTTTTTTATTGTAAAAAAAAAAAATAGAAGTTATTTTCTCACAAAAGTAGGTTATGTTTTTACCATTTTTAGAATTAAGCGTACAAAAATTTGTACTCTTTATACGAGATTCGCAAAATTAAAAGTTGAGATAATATATGCATTTTTACGTGGATGTTTTAACGAAATAATAGTGTATGTATTGATTTTATATGGTACCATGATTTATTATTTTAATATTGTAATAGTAGTACTTTAGGATGAGGACAAGACTATCTTTAAGGTTATAAGTGCTTATAATATTTATAACAAGTGATAAGTAAGTGCCGTGGAGGTTAAAGGGTAAACGAATCAAAGAAAGTAAGTTTCGTCGAAGTTTGTCGATATGGGATAAAATACGGTTCGAGCTACAATACCGGGTATTTATGGACTAATGCCATACAAGGTACTACATGACTATGATAGTAGGGTGCATAAAGTGTATTAAACGTGAGTAGTATTTTAAGTAATTTGAGATAACTCTTAATTATGTGGGTAATTTATTAATTATTAGGTAATTAATTTAAAAGTGGGATAAGATTTAACCCTCCCCCAACGTGGCTATCATCCCTTCCTATTTAAATGACTAAGTATTAAAGGTTGCAAGGTGTCACACTTTGAGAAAGAAGTGTGACACCAAGCTTAATTATGTGGGGCCATCTAAAAACGTTAAGAATAACAACTATGATATCTTATGAAAGAATTCCAACAAACCTTTCCATAGCATCAGTAATGTCCTTTTCTAAAGAGCTTCATTCAAGCTTCTCATTTCATAGTTACTGAAGGAAAGGTTTCAGCCGAGATGGTCTTTGCATGAGCGACGTTATTACATCGGGCTTTTCATATAACTTATTCCGTACTTTGTCGCAATTAACGTGTGTTAGAAGATTATCAAGAGAATCAACTCAAGTATGTTAAGATTATCCCTTATTTCTTTTGGCATGATCCAACTAACGATACGTAAACGCAATGCTATTTCATAAGTGTTTCTACTCTTAGCAGTTAAGGGTGTCTATGTTATTCATTCCTGTAAAATGATATTAAGGCATGGCTAAGTATGTTCCTAAGTCTATATTGAGGTATTTGATAAAGATGTTAATGTTTATAATATAGTGATACATACATCTTCATGCATTTACCACTGTGCTACGGTCGGTCGGGCACTTACCATTGGTTGGGCAGTTATGTACCACCGGTTTGGCAGTCATACATATTCATTTATCATCGAGATACGGACGATAGGGAAGTCATGCATTTACCACCAAGCTACGGTCGGTTAGGCAGTTACACATTGACCACCTAGCTACAGCCGGTCGGGCAGTCATGCATATACCATCGTGCTACGGCCGGTCGGGCAGTTACCACTGATCTGTTGGGAAGTCATGCATCATAAGATATGGATAATAAAAATAGCCTCAAAGAGAAGCATTATATATGTAAGTATGATAAGTATTCATATACGGTGGCTCTATTCAGGTTGATTCTTATATGTCTTTAATTAATGTTGACTTATTGTTATGTTTCAGTTCTGCCATACAAACTCAGTACATTATTCGTACTGACGTCATTTTGTTGGGGACGCTGCATTCGTGTATGCAGGTATAGATAACCAGTTTGACGAGCCCTCATAGTATACGAGATTGGCTTCAGCAAAGGATCGGTAAGACTCCACCTCATTCGGAGTGCAACCGAGTCTATGAGTCATCGTGTCAGAAATTTTCTACAGACTTATGGGTAGGTCGGTACCCTGTCCCATTTGATGTCAAATAATCTTAGAGGCTTTGTATACAGAGGTTCATTTTGTACAGTATGTCAGAGGCCTTGACGGCCCATATGTATTCATGTTTTAAGAAAAATGGTTATGTGGTACAGTGTTTTCCCACTTACAGTTGTACATTATGAGTTGTGGCCATGTGGGCCCATGTTAGTTATGAAAGGAATGAGTTCAGCTAACTCGACGTGTGTATGTTCTAGTTTTGGTCGAATGATCATGAGTTATAGAGTGGTTCGCTCGGGCCAGTGCGGCACCGGGTGCCAGCCACGCCTCCCCAGGTTAGGGGCGTGAAACTTACGAAGGCGAACAACAAAAATCATCTAGATAGTGTTTTAAATGGGGTAAATATCTGACTTTATGTTGATGTTTTTCTTTGATTATTTTTGTTGGTTATCATTTTTATCCGTGTTTGGATTGTAGAAATTGGGGTTTTGAGCCCCAAAGTTATCAGATGGAAAATTCTTTATTTGAGGGTCAATTCATGGGTGAAATTGGATGATTTTCGAAATATAAACTATATAACTTATGCGTAATAATTATTTTCGATAATTTTTGAAATCTGGGCACGTGAGCCCGATGATTGACTTGACTTTCGAGCGGAGTTGGGAATCATTATAATTGTTAAATAGTAAGCATTGGAGTATAGTTTTATTGATTTGCATGTTGTTTGACTAGTTTCGGATCGTTTGGCTTCGAGTTAAGGTGTCAGAGAGGCGTTGGGGCCAGTTATGGAACTTGGGAGCGAGGTAAGTCTCCTATTTAACCTTGTGAGGGGGAAATTACCCCCTAGCTGATATTTATTGTTAGGTGACAATCTCCTTAAACCTCTCCCAAGATTCAAAAACATTTTCGTTATCTTTCTGGAAGAAGTTATGGATCTCTCTTCTAAACTTGCCCATTTTAGCTGAGGAGAATATTTGTCAAGAAATTTTCTAGTCACCTCCTTCCATGTTCTAATTGATCCTTAAGGCATGCTTCGAAGCCACTGCTTCACATCATATTTCAGTGTGAAGGGGAATTCCCTTAAGTAACCTACATCTGGTGAAACACCATTATATTGAAAGGTGTTCATGATCTCCTCGACGTCCATTAGATGATTATTTGAATCTTCGTTCATCTTTCCTCTGAAGACACAGCAGTTTTGTAGATATTGGAGCAACCTTTGATTGAATTTGAAATTATGTGTTGCAACTGGAGGTGGTCTGATACTTGACAAACCTTGGTTGTAGACTGGTCTAGAGTAATCACCAAATGGTCTCCCATCACCGGGAGCTATGTTTTTGAACTGGCCTGCACCCACGAGTTGATTTTTATTAAGTCTATGTCCCCTCTCTCCTTCATAAATGTGGTGCATCTCTAAAAGTTTCTTCTTCAGCATCTCGTGCAGCTTTTTCTCTTTGTTGGCTGCCTCTCTTGCAGCCAAATCTACATCATCTTCACTATTTCCAGCCATATCTTTGTTTGAGCATTGCCCAACCTTTTCGAACGTCTCAATGATATTTCTTTCCTTCCTCAATTGTCGCAATTGTTTTTCCATTTTCGTCTCGTATGGTAGCAATTCCTTCCCAGAAGATCAGGTCATGCACCAATCTAACATGTAACCTACGCACAGTCAAAGAACACCAACCGTAAAAAGGGAAAAATAAAATAAAAAATAAAATAAAAAATAAAATAAAATTCCTGAACTAGAATTACAAACTATTTCAAACACTATTGATTGCCAATCCCCGGCAACGGTGCTAAAATTTGACGAGCTTAAAACACATACCTAAATATGCTCACTAGTCAAAGATAGTATAGTATAATATCGTATCCACAAGGATTGGAGTTAAATAGTATTTTCGTAGTTTCTAGCTTGATTGCTATCCAGGAGAATCAACAATCGATATTTATATAATTAATAACTAAAATTAACTAAAAATCTATAGCTAACTGACTAATGAAAATCGCAACAAAAGTAAGCAAAGAAGATATCAATAGGAGAATATAGGGAGTTGACTGGATAGGTGCAAGATAATTGTCTCGTATATAACTCTAGTTAATTCACTTCTAATGTTCAAGTGAGTCTCTCGAGTTCACTCAATTATTAGTTCAACGTTTATTAGAAACTCCTCTCTCGGTTAAGTCTCAAACTCACAATATGAACTAAGTTAAGTCGGTGAAGTTATGCACTAATTCGTAGTGGATTGATCTTTAAAAGAACCTCTTTTGATTATTCTCCTAACTAGGTTTAATCAACAATTCACTAGTGTGATGACCCAAAAGGTTATCTTATGTTTAGAACTTGATTTTCCGCTCTTAAGCCTTAAAATCTCTTTTTTTTTTATCCTCCTTGATTTGCGTGCGCAGTCCGGATGTGTTTCCGGAAAGCTTTTATGTTGAAAGTTGATAAAGAAATAAGAATTTTTGCCTTAAAGTGTATTTGAGTTGACTTCGATCAATGTTTTGAGTAATGGGACTCGGGCTCGTATTTTGACAATCCCAGTGTCCGTATTGACATATGGGACCTGAGCGTATGTCCGGAATCGAATTCCGAGGTCCCTAGCTCGAGATATGAATTTTTGTTGAAAATTAAAAGTCTGAAAATTAAATGGTTTTAAGAATCTATTGGTGTTTGGCATTTTTTATACGGGCCCGTATTATGGTTCCGAAGCCCGGTACAGGTTCAATATAATATTTATGACTTGTATGTGATGTTTGGTAAGAAACGGAGTCAGTTTGACGTAATTCGGACGTCGGTTAGGAAAATAGAAATTCTAAAGCTTTCTTGAAAATTTCATTTGATTTGATGCTAAATTCGTAGTTCTAGGTGTTATTTTGGCAATTTCATTGCGCAAGCAAGTCCGTATGATGTTTTTAGACATGTGTGCATGTTTGGTTTGGAGCCCCGAGGGCTCGGTGAGTTTCGGATAGGCTACGAGATGTTTGGACTTAGGAAAATCTGGTGTGAGATGTTGTGTCTGCTGTCTGGTGCATTGTACTTCGCGATCGTGTAGTTACTCTCGCGATCGTGAAGGAGATCTAGGTTGGGAGAAATTTTACTCTACGCGAACGCGGAGACTGGATTGCAACGCAGCGCGATGGGGGCCTTACCCTTCGCGATCGCGGCCAGCTCAACTCGAGCGCATAGCATTGGGACCTAGGGGAAGGGGTCAATCGCTCTTCATCGCTAACGCGAGCAAGGACTCGCGAACGCGAAGGAAAGGGGGGCATAGCCTTCGCGAACACGATTGGAGTTTCATGATCGCGTAAGTCTCCTGGACGTAGCTCTTCGCGAACGTGATAGTGTCCACGCCATCACGATGAACACTGCCCCCCAGCTATTAAAACAGATTCAAAACGGGAATTGGCCATTTCCTTCAAATTTTCAAAACTAAGAGACCTATAGGCGATTCTTCCACAAGATTTTCTTCCCCAAACTTTTGTTAAGTGATTCTAACCTACTTTATTTCAATTACCCAATACATTCCATGAATTTTCAACCAAAAATCTAGGATTTCCATGGTAGAAATTGGGGGTTTGAGTAGAATTAGGGATTTTTGAAAATTTGGTCCGAACTTCGAGTTTTGACCAAGCGGACCTGGGGTCGATTTTTGACTTTTTGGGAGAAAGTTTGGGAAACCTAAATTTATGCATTGTAATTTATTTCTTTAGCAATATTTGATGTTATTAAGTTAATTATGGCTAGATACAAGTGATTTGGAGGTGGAATCTATAGGAAAAGCGGTAATTGAGTAGTGAGTGGCCTGTGGATCTAGGTACGTGTTGTATCTAACCTTGACCTTAGGGATTAGGAATCTTTGGCTTAATTGCTATATGAAAAATCATGTGAGCGACGTATATGTGAGGTGATGAGTACTTATGCACCGCCAATATATCTATTTTGCATGTTTCTTTCCGTTCTCTTTATATTGTTTCTTCCCTGCTTTAATTGGTACATGCCTACTTGTAATTTCATGCCTAATTGCTACCTGTTAGATATTGTGTTCCCCTCGTTGAAGATATTTGTTATCCCATAGATTCATTGTTCCCCCTTTACTTACTTAAGTTGTTGTTATCGATATTTTTATGATATTCTGGTTTGGTCTCACTGAGCAGTATTACTTGTGTAGAGTATCATTGAGTATGAAATTTTCATTTGCCCTGTTCTGAAGTTTAAGTATTGAGAAGGGTGTCACGATCCAAATTCCCAACCTTAAAGATCGTGATGGCGCCTAACACCACACTTGCTAGGCAAGCCAATGTTAGAGTTCGCTTAACTATTTCCTTTAATTAACCATTTAAACAGGACAAAACAATTTCTAAATCAATACTTAATCCAATGGCTTTAAATAAATAATTCACAATATAAGATATTAAACACTTGACTAAACCGAGCCACGAAATAATTATATAGATAAATCTAAAAACTACTCCAGAGTCTGGTGTCACAATTCACGAAATACTAAAGAATACTACAAGTACTTGGCTGAAAGAAATAATGTAACTATTTTGAATATAATAAAACAGCATTTATGAAAATAGGGGAAGACTCTCGGGATCTGCGAACGCCGGCAGATATACCTCGTGTCTCCGAATAAATGAATAGTCGCTAGAAATATCTCTACAGCTGGCCAGTACCTGGATCTGCACAAAAGAGTGCAGAGTATAGTATCAGCACAACCGACCCCATGTACTGAGTAAGTGCCGAGCCTAACCTCGACGAAGTAGTGACAAGGCTATGGCGGGGCTTTAGCAATATAACCTGTGACAATAATATATAAAGCAAGAACGAAATCTAAAAAAAATTAAGTACTGCAACAACAATAAAATAACTCAGCTGCCTTTTCCCCGGCCTCACCTATAACCAATTCTCATATAATTTTCAAGATTTCAAACTTTAAATTTAAATAAAAATAATGCCGAAAATATGAAGAATATAAAAAATAAACATTTAAGCCTTTCAAATCTTTATTTTATTTGAAATTCAGTAAAAATATAGATGTCCTCCCTTATTTCTCCTTGTTGTGGCGTGCAACCCGCTCCCACCTGTCCACCCTTATTACTCCTCCCTAAATATATCACCCTTATTACTCATGTTGCAGTGTGCAACCCGATCTCACCTGTCCACCCTTATCACTCCTTGTTGCGGCGTGCAACTCGCTCCCACCAGACATCTCATATCAATTTATTCATAAATTTCACAATTTAGGCCAAGCCTTTCATAATATTTTTGTCTCAACAATTATAAGAAACTGTATTTTTCTCATAACTTCATCAATATCCTCTCAACCATGAAACCAACAGGAACATAACTATGCATATATATATCTCGTAAAAACAATGCCAAACCGCTCAACCGTTTTGTACCACAAGGGAACCGGCTAAAACAACCAATACTCTTTCCAAAATAACCGCAACAATATTTAACAACAAAATAACAAGGCCAAGTAGTCATAGAAGCAATATGAACATAGAACAATTAAGACAAGAATCAATTAAGTTGGGAACGGGAAAGAGATCATGTTTAACAGGCAATTTGGTGGTACATAGATACCCGTCACCTCATCTATACACCACACACATGCATTTCACATAGAAAACAGAGGGGATTCCTATTCCCTCAGATCAAAGTTAGACCAAACACTTACCTCAATTTCGTAGGCCACTCACTGCTCACGGCTTTTCCTTTTGAATTCACCTCTAAATTGCTCGAATCTAATCATAAATAACTCAATATCATCAATTTATGCTAAAGGAACTAACTTTATTGAAAAATATGACTTTTCCTAAGTTTTCTCGAAAAAAAAGTGAAAACCCGACCCGGGCCTGCTTGGTCTAAACTCGGGATTCGGACCAAATTACGTTAACCCATGCACCCACGAAGACAAATAAACTATTAGTTTTGAAATCCAACCTTAATTCGATGTAAAAATTCGATTTTTACACAATTCCCTGATTCTACCCAAACCTCAATTTTTACCATGAAAATTCTTAGTTTTTGCTTTAAAATTCATGAAAACAGTAAGGAATTGAAAGAACAAAGTTTAGAATTGATTAACTATGACTTGGGGATGATAATTTCTGAAGGAAATCGCTATTAGGGCTGGAAACGTCGAAAATATGGTGAAGAAGAAGGCCTGCCCATTTTTGATTTGTTTTTATATCACTGGACAGGGTACCAATGTGTTCGCATTCCATGGGATGCATTCGCATAGGGTAAGGGGGCTGGGCCTTTGCGATCGCGGGTAAACCAGTGCGTTCGCACAGAACACTGGCCTTCCCTCCCACATGCCTACTTTAATGAAATGCGATCGCACAGTGGGAGTTCGTTCGCACAGCTTAACCCAGGCAAAGCTTCGCGATCACAGCCTTAGAGCCGCGTTCGCACAGCACAAAATAAGGGCCCCCTGAGACTACACTATGCGATCGCAAACCTACCTATGTGATCGCATAGTACAAAAACCTGGACACCAGCAAATAGAAAACCAGCAATTCTCGTTAAGTATAAAACACCCCGTGGCCTATCTGAATCTCACCCGATCCCTCGGGGCTCTAAACAAAACATGCACGCAAGTCTAAGAACATCATACGGACTTGCTCGTGTGATCAAATCATGAAAATAACATGTAAACTATGAATTAAACCTCAAAACTCATCATTTTCATCAAGAACACTTAAAGTTCATAACTCTTCAACCGGATGTCCGAATCACGTCAAACAAACTCCATTTTTTACCAAATTTCACATTTAACCTTTTAATATCATAAAAAATCTGTACCGGACTCCGGAACCAAAATACGGGCCCGATACCAATAATTTTAAGCATTATTTATTTTCTATAATTCATAAACATTTTAGCAAAACAATTTCTTTCAAAAATTGATTTCTAAGGCTTGGGAACTCGGAATTCATTTCTGGGCATACGTCCAAGTCCCATATTTTACTGCAGACCTCCCGGGATCGTCAGAAGATGGATCTGGGTCCGTATACTCAAAATGTTTAACAAAGTCAACTTTTATCAAAATTAAATTCTAGAAATCATTATTTCTCTTTTTTTCACATAAAATCTTTCTAGTTTCACGCCCGGACTGAGCACACAAATCGAGGTATTTAAATTAGTCTATTTATGGCTATTAAGCATGGAACGGGGTCCAAATTTATAAATGACCCCTTGGGTCATCACAATCTCCACCTCTAAAACACACGTTCGTCCTCGAACGGACATAGAAAGTTACCTGAAATGGTGAACAAGTGTGGATATCTACTCTGCATGTCCGACTCGTACTCCCAGATAGCTGCCTCAATGGGGTGGCCTCTCCAATGCACTCGAACTGAAGGATAACTCTTAGATCTCAACTGGCGAACCTGCCAGTCTAAAATGGCTACCGGCTCCTCCTCATAAGTCAAGTCTTTGTCCAATTGGACAGAGCTGAAATCTAACACGTGGGACGGGTCACCATGATATTCTGGAGCATTGACACATGGAATACTTGATGAACTGAGGATAACCCTTGAGGCAATGCAAGTCTATAAGCTACCTCCCCCACTCTATCAAGAATCTCAAACGGCCCGATATACCTAGGGCTCAACTTAACCTTCTTCCCAAATCTCATAACACCCTTCATGGGCGACACACGAAGCAATACTCTCTCTCCAACCATGAATGCCACATCACGAACCTTACGATCGGCATAACTCTTTTGCCTAGATTGAGCTACACGAAGTCTCTCTTGAACAATCTTGACCTTATCTAAGGCCTCCTCAACTAAGTCTGTACCCAACAACCGAGCCTCTCCCGGCTCAAACCATCCAACTGGCAATCTGCACCGTCTACCATATAATGCCTCATAAGGAGCCATCTAAATGCTCGCCTGATAACTATTATTTTAAGCAAATTCCGCTAACGGCAAGAACTGATCCCATGAACCTCCAAAGTCAATAACACAAGTGCGGAGCATATCCTCCAATATCTGAATGGTACGCTCGGACTACCCGTCAGTCTGAGGGTGAAATACTGTACTCAACTCCACTCGGGTACCCAACTGATGTTGAACTGCCCTCCAAAAGTGTGAAGTAAACTGCGTACCCCGATCAGAAATGATAGACACGGGCACACCATGAAGGCGAACAATCTCCCGGATATATAACTCAGCCAACGGCTCTGAAGTATAAGTACTTGCCACATGAATGAAATGTGCTGATTTAGTCAGCCTATCTACAATAACCCAAACTGCGTCAAATTTCCTCTGAGCCCGTGGGAGCCCAACAATGAAGTCTATAGTGATACGCTCCCACTTCCACTCAGGAATCTCTATCTGCTGAAGCAAACCACCAGGTCTCTGATGCTCATACTTTACCTGCTGACAATTTAAGCAACGAGCCACATACGCAACAATGTCCTTCTTCATTCTTCTCCACCAATAATGCTGCCTCAAGTCTTGGTATATTTTGGTTGCACCTGGATGAATCGAATACTTGGAACTATGAGCCTCCTCAAGGATGAACTCACGAAGGCCAACAACATTAGGCACACATAAACGACCCTGCATCCTCAAAACACCATCATCTCCAACTGTAACCTGCTTGGCATCACCGTGCCGAACTACGTCCCTAAGGACCGCCAAATGTTGGCCATCATCCTGCTGCTCCCGGATACGGTCAATTAGAGAAGACCGAGCGACTGTACAAGCTAGAACACTACTGGGAAAAATATCCAACCTCACGAACTGATTAGCCAACGTCTGAATGTCTGAAGCCAACAGTCTCTCACCAACTGGAATATACGCAAGGCTGCCTATACTCACTGCCTTTCTACTCAATGCATCGACCACCACATTAGCCTTCCATGGGTGATACAATATGGTGACATCATATTCTTTTAGTAACTCTAACCATCTCCGCTGCCTCAAATTTAGATCTTTCTGCTTGAATAAGTACTGAAGACTATGATGGTTAGTAAAAACCTCACACGGCACGCTATAAAGATAGTGCCTCCAAATTTTCAATGCATGAACAATGGCTGCCAACTCTAAGTCATGAACGGGATAATTCTTCTCATGGACCTTCAGTTGTCGAGACGCATACGAAATCACCCTGCAATCCTGCATCAACACTGCTCCAAGGCCAACTCGGGAAGTATCACAATTCACCGTGAAAGAACCTGAATCTGATGGTAACACCAACACCGGTGTTAAAGTCAAGGCTATCTTGAGCTTCTGAAAGCTTACCTCGCACTCATCTGGCCATTTAAATGGGTCACCTTTCTGAGTCAATTTAGTCATTGGGGCTTCTATGGACGAGAACCCCACATAAAACGACAGTAATAACCTACCAAACCCAAGAAACTCCTAATCTTTGTAGTTGTAATGGGTTTAAGCCAGTTCTTGACTGCCTTTATCTTCTTAGGATCAACCTGAATACCCTCCACTGACACAATATGACCCAAAAAGGCTACTGAATCTAACCAGAACTCACATTTTGAAAACTTGGCATACAACTGATTATCTCTCAAAGTCTGGAGTGCTATACGGAGATGTTGCTCATGCTCTTCCCGACTGCGGGAGTATATAACAATGTCATCAATGAACACGATCACGAAAGAGCCCAGATGGGGCTTGAAAACCCGATTCATTAAGTCCATAAAGGCTGCTGGAGCATTAGTCAGCCCAAAAGACATAACCAAAAATTCATAATGCCCATACCTCATCCGAAAGGCTGTCTTAGAAACATCGGATGCCCTAATCTTCAACTGATGATAGCCCGGCCTCAAATCAATTATTGAAAATACCCTAGCACCCTGAAGCTGATCAAATAGGTCATCAATCCTCGGCAACGGATATTTATTCTTGATAGTAACTTTACTCAGCTACCGCTAATCTATACACATTCTTCTCGACCCATCTTTCTTCTTTACAAACAAAATCGGTGCACCCTAAGGTGAGACACTGAGTCTTATGAAACCCTTATCTAGCAAATCTTGTAACTGTTCTTTTAATTATTTTAATTCTGGTGGGGATATCCAATATGGAGGAATGGAAATGGGTTGAGTGCCGGAGCCACATCAATACAGAAATCAATATCCCTGTCGGGTGGCATACCCGGCAGGTCTACAGGGAATACCTTAGGAAACTCACACACGATAGGAACTGACTCTATAGAAGAAACCTCAGCATCAGAATCACGAATATGAGCCAAATAAGCCAAACACCCTTTCTCCACCATGCGGCGAGCCTTGGCATATGAAATCACCCGGCGGGGAGATTGTCCAGGAGTCCCTTTCCATTCTAATCGAGGCAACCCCGGCAATGCTAAAGTAACTGTCTTGGCGTGACAGTCTAAGATGGAATTATAGGGCGACAACCAATCCATGCCCAATATAACATCAAAATCAACCATGTCTAGAAGTAAAAGATCCACACTAGTTTCAAGACTTTCTAAGACTACCACGGATGAACAGTATACTCGATCTACCACGATAGCACCTCCCACCGGTGTAGACACATAAACAGGAACACTCAAGGTATTACGGGGCACATTCAAATACGAGGCAAAATAGAATGAAACATATGAGTAAGTAGACCCTGGATCAAACAAAACTGAAGCAGCTCTATCACAAACTAAGATGATACCTGTAATAACAGCGTCGGATGATTTTTCCTCGAGCCTGGAAATGCATATCGTCAGAGCTAGGCCCCGCCACCCTGAACCACACCTCTGGGAGGACCTCCACCTCTAGCTATCTGTCCTCCACCTCTAACATTCTGTTCTCTACCTCTAACTACTTGACCCCTACCCCTTGCTCGCTGGGCAGGTGGTGCTGCAGCTGGTGCTGAAACTATGGCATAAGAGCCCTGGTACTAATGTTGATTACTCAGAAACCTCGGACAAGCTCTTCGAATATGCCCATATTCACCACACTCAAAACATCCCTCCTGATATGAGGACTGACCCTGACGAACCGGTTGACCACGATAATAACTCTGCAGAGGAGGTGCTCTAATAGGAGCTGAAGGAGCACTATAGACTGGCTGAGCAGAAGGAGGCACATAAGAACCACGACCCCCTGAAGTACCACGTGAAACCTGTAGTATTGAATGGAAAGGCCTGGAAGAATGGCCTCCACTAAATGAAGTCCCGCCTCCAGATGAGGCACCCACTGAAACCACCGGAATAGCGAGGTATCTTGTCTGACCCCTGACCTCCCATCCCAATAACTGAATCAACCCTCCTAGTTATATTAGATGTATCCTAAAGAGAAATCTCGGTCCCTGTCTCCTTGACCATCTCCAACCTGATAGGCTGAGCAAGGCCATCAATAAACCGTCTGACCCTCTCCCTCTCTGTGGGAAATAAAAGGATGGCATGTCTAGCTAAATCCACGAAACGAGTCTCATACTGGGTCACTATCATTCTTCCCTGCTGAAGTTGCTCAAACTGACGACGCTTATCCTCTTGAGTAGTAACAGGCAGGAACTTCTCCAAAAAGAGATGAGAGAACCGATCCCAAGTCAGAGCAGGTGATCCAACTGTTCTAATCAACAGAAAGTCCCTCCACCATTTCTTGGCGGAACCAGTCATCTGAAAAGAAGACAAAATCGACCCTGTTGGTCTCCAAAATACCCATATTTTGCAACACCTCATGATAACTACCCAGCTATTACTGAGGGTCTTCTGAAGTAACATCATTGAAGTGAACAGGAAATAACTTAATGAACTTGTCCAACCTCCATAAAGCATCGGTAGACATAGTTGCCCCATTAATGGGCGGCACTGCTGCAACTGGCTGAACTACCCCAACGGGATTCGCTATTGGGTTCTGAACCTGAGGAGTAGTCTGGACTGGAGTGTGGGTAGCAGGAGTATAGACCCCGCCGCCAGCTTGAGATACGGCTGCTGCAAAAGGGAATGTGCCCGTCTGGGCCACACTCTCCATCAAGCCCACTACACGGACCAAAGCATCCTGAAGAACCGGGGTAGCAATAAACCCCTCGGGAACCTGAGCTGATCCCGCTAGAACAGGCTGAGCCGGAACCCCCTCATCAATCTCAATCTGGGGTTCCGCAGCTGGGGCTGCTTCCTAAGAAATAGGCTGAGTCCTGCACCTACCTCGGCCTCTGGCGTGGCCTCGGCCTCTGCCCCTAATAAGAGCTACTGCTGCTGGAGGACCGGAATGCTAGTCAGCGGAAGATGAAGCACCTGTTCTCGCCATCTGTGAGAGAACAGAAGAATCTAATCAGTATTTGGGATACAAGAATCGCACGATAGAGTAGAAATAAAAATGGAGTTGTTTCCTAACTCAATAGCCTCCGAAAAATAAGTACAGACGTCTCCGTACCGATCCTTCAGACTCTACTAAGCGTGTTCATGAATTATGAGACCTAAGAAACCTAGTGATCTGATACCAACTTGTCACGACCCAAATTCCCAACCTTAGGGATCGTGATGGCGCCTAACACCATACTTGCTAGGCAAACCAATGTTAGAGTTCGCTTAACCATTTCCTTTAATTAACCATTTAAACAGGACAAAACATTTTTTAAATCAATACTTAATCTAATGGCTTTAAATAAATAATTCACAATATAAGATAATAAACACTTGACTAAATCGAGCCACGAAATAATTATATAGATAAATCCAAAAACTACTCCAGAGTCTGGTGTCACAATTCACGAACTACTAAAGAATAGTGCAAGTACTTGGCTGAAAGAAATAATGTAACTCTTCTGAATATAATAAAACAGCATTTATGAAAATAGGAGAAGACTCTCGGGATATGCGAACGCCGGCAGATATACCTCGTGTCTCTGAATAAATGAATAGCCGCTCTAAATATCTCAACAGCTGGTCGGTACCTGGATTCGCACAAAAGAGTGCAGAGTGTAGTATCAGTACAACCGACCCCATGTACTGAGTAAGTGTCGAGCCTAACCTCGACAAAGTAGTGACGAGGTTACGGTGGGGCTTTCGCAATATAACCTATGACAATAATATATAAAGCAAGAAGTAAATCTAAATAAATAATTAAGTACTACAACAATAATAAAATAACTCAGCTGCCTTTTCCCCGGCCTCACCTATAACCAATCATCACATAATTTCTAAGTTACAAAACTTTAAACTTTAAATAAAAATAATGCCGAAAATATGAAGAATAGAAAACATAAACATTTAAGCTTTCCAAATCATTATTTTCTTTGAAATTCAGTAAAAACATAAATGTCCTCCCTTATTGCTCCTTGTTGTGGCGTGCAACCCGCTCCCACCTATCCACCCTTATTACTTCTGTTGTGGCGTGCAACCCGATCCCACATGTCCATCCTTATCACCCCTTGTTGCAGCGTGGAACCCGCTCCCACCAGACATCTCATATCAATTTATTCATAAATTTCACAATTTAGGCCAAGCCTATCACAATATTTTTGTCTCAACAATTATAAATAAGAAACTGTATTTTTCTCATAACTTCATCAATATCCTCTCAACCACGAAACCAACAGGAACATAACTATGCATATATATATCTCGTAAAAACAATGTCAAACCGCTCAATCATTTTGTACCACAAGGGAACCGGCTAAAACAACCAATACTCTTTCCAAAATAACCGCAACAATATTTAACAACAAAATAACAAGGCCAAGTAGTCATAGAAGCAATAATGAATATAGAACAATTAAGACAAGAATCAATTAAGTTGGGAACGGGAAAGAGATCATGTTTAACAGGCAATTTGGTGGTGCATAGATACCCGTCACCTCACCTATACACCACACACATGCATTTCACATAGCAAACAGTGGGGATTCCTATTCCCTCATATCAAAGTTAGACCAAACACTTACCTCAATTTCATAGGCCATTCACTGCTCACGGCTTTTCCTTTTGAATTCACCTCTAACTTGCTCGAATCTAATCATAATTAACTCAATATCATCAATTTATGCTAAAGGAAATAACTTTATTGAAAAATATGACTTTTCCTAAGTTTTCTATAAAAAAAGTAAAAAACTGACCCCGGGCCCGCTTGGTCTAAACTCGGGGTTCGGACCAAATTACGTTTACCCATTCACCCACGAACCCAAATATACTATTTGTTTTGAAATCCGACCTTAATTTGATGTAAAAAATTGATTTTTACAAAATTCCCTAATTCTACCCAAACCCTCAATTTTTACCAAGAAAATTCTTAGTTTTTGCTTTAAAAGTGATGAAAAACAATAAGGAATTGAAAGAACAAAGTTTAGAATTGATTACCTATGACTTGGGGATGATAATTGCTGAAGAAAATCGCTATTAGGGCTGTAAACCTCAAAAATATGGTGAAGAAGAAGGTCTGCCCATTTTTTATTTGTTTTTATATCACTGGACAGGGAACCAATGCGTTCACATTCCATGGGATGCGTTCGCATAGGGTAAGGGGGCTGGGCTTTTGCGATCGCAGGGAAACCAGTGCGTTCGCACAGAACACTGGCCTTCCCTCCCCCAGGCCCAGTTTAATGAAATGCGATCGCACAGTGGGGAGTGCGTTCTCTTAGCTTAACCCAGGCAAAGCTTCACGATCGCAGCCTTAGAGCCGCGTTCGCAAAGCACAAAATAAGGGCCCCCTGAGACTACACTATGCGATCGCGAACCTACCTATGCAATCGCATAGTACAAAAACCTGGACACCAACAAATAGAAAACCAGCAATTCTTTTTAAGTGTAAAACACCCCATAGCCTATCCGAAACTCACCCGAGCCCTCGGGACTCTAAACAACACATGCATGTGAGTCTAAAATATCATACGAACTTGCTCGTGCGATCAAATCATGAAAATAACATGTAAAACGATGAATTAAACCTCAAAACTCATCATTTTCATCAAGAACACTTAAAGTTCATAACTATTCAACCGGATGTCCGAATCACGTCAAACGAACTCCGTTTTCCACCAAATTTCACAGTTAACCTTTTAATATCATAACGAATCTGTACTGGGCTCTAGAACCAAAATACAGGCCCGATACCAATGATTTCAACATTATTTCTTTTCTATAATTCATAAACATTTCAGCAAAATAATTTCTTTCAAAAATTTATTTCTAAGTCTTGTGATCTCGAAATTCATTTTCGGGCATACACCCGAGTCCCATATTTTACTGCGGACCTCCCGGGATCGTCAGAACACGGATCCAGATCGGTTTACTCAAAATGTTGGCCAAAGTCAACTTTTATTAAATTTAAATTGTAGAAATCACTATTTCTCTTTTTTTCACATAAAAGCTTTCCGATTTCACGCCTGGAATGCGCATGCAAATCGAGGTATTTAAAATTAGTCTATTTATGGCTATTAAGCATGGAACAAATAAAATGACCCCTTGGGTCATCACAAAGGGTCTTGTGTTAAATTGTGAAATTTCTATACTTCCTGTGTAATTGATATGTGGTGGGATTGGGTTGCACGCTGCAACAGGTGGAATAAGGGTGAAATATTGAGGAGGAATAAGGGTGAATTGCTATTATACGGTGGGATCGAGTTGCGGCCGCAACAGGTATAATAAAGGATGGAATGTGGTGATATAAGGGTGAACCGTGATTGTGTTTATTATGACATGGCGGGTCGGGTTGCACGCCGCAAAATTTTATCTATATTTTGCTATTTATGATATTAATAATAAATAAGGGTGTATTTTGATATGTACGGTGGGATCGGGTTATGCGCTGCAACAGTTTATGTATTTATGTTCTTTCTTCGACTGCGTAAGTTGTCCTGTAGTTTTGCATTTCACTTAAGGATTGGTTATAGCTTAATACTGATGAGATACATTGGGTTCTGTATTTATTCCTTGCAAGTTACTGCTTTTACATTATTCTGCTTTCTTTTCTGTTTTATTATTCACTATATGCAGCTTATATTGTGAGTGTCCCACCATAGCCTCATCACTCCTTCATCGAGGTTAGGCTCGGCACTTACCAGTACATGGGGTCGGTTGTACTGATATTGCACTTCCTGTGCAGATTTTGGAGCAGGTCGCGGCTGATCGAGAGGTTGGTTATAGATTATATATCTAGGAGACCTAAAGTAGTCATGCTGGCATTCGCAGGCCTTGACATCCCCTTCTACACTTCTATACTTAGTGTTTTACTTTACTTCACAAACAATTGTAATTTCTTTCGTACAAATGTTACTAGAAAATCTTAGTATGTTCGTGAATTGTGACTCCGTATTCTAGGTAGAAATAGCTTGTAATTAAAGTTTTTATCTATATAGCTTTACGTTTATTTTGGTTGGTTTTTGTCTATTTTCTTGAAAATCAGTAAAAATGTAAAAAGAGTTGTCTAAATAACCTCTAATGTTGGATTGCCTTGCAAGTGTGATGTTAGGCGTCATCTTGGTCCCGACGGTGAAAAATTTTGGGTCGTGACAACTAGCCTCTTTCGATTACTAAGAAGAATTGGTGAATTCAACCAACAAAGTAATGCAAAGATATCACAAGTATTCCTCTCTCGATTACATGAACATGTGAATATAGATGCAACAATTAAAACACTCAAAATGATTCAATACACAAAAACTAGAGTTAATATCCACAAACAAATATCAATACACCAAATCCATCAATCCTTAAAGAGAATTACTTCATAGATATGGGGTAATTCATCACAAATATAAAGAAAAACATAAAACGATCCAAACTCTTGTCTTGAGTGAGGATTGAATGATGAATCCCTTATGGTTTTACTTATCCACCTCCTCTTTAGCATCCTTAGGTCTTATATGTGTCAAAAGTCCCACAAATACCATTTTTCCATGTATATATATTAAGTAGGGTCGGGGCCGGACGAAAACACCTTTTTCCTGCGCGAAATAGGAAAATACTCTGTAAAAAATACACAATTGCACTGCATGGAATGACGTTCCAGGTGAGGCAGTTGTGGGGATTTCCAGAGAATTCCCCAATTTATAGGCAACAAACTTTGTACCACCGCAGCGCCCCACGCGCCGCGGCTGTGGAAGTTTCTTAGAGTCCAGCTTTTTTCTTGATTTTTGATATCCATATGTGGTTCTCGTCCCCCAAACGCGATTCCGGCTTAATCCCTTGGGCTTTTACTCAGACTTTGAAGCTCCAAATCACTTGAATTAGATCCTTAACATTTACATAGCTCGGAATCCTCATACAAAGGCAAAAAACACGACATAAGTGCAAAATACTAGCGATTAAAGCTCAAACTCTATTAAAGTGCAGTAAATTAGAGTGAAATAAGCGACTAAAATATGAGATTATAGCCTACCATCATTCTGAAACAGAGATGGTAGAGAAATCTTTAGAATCTTCTAGAGAAGAAATTTTTGACTCAAATCTCTCTGGAACCGTCATAAGAATTTTTTAAATTATTCTGTCATATTTGAAATCCTCGCCAAGCAACCTGATTTTATTTTGAATAGAAGCAATCCTATCCAAAATACCTGGTGATAGTCTCGTCTTCTTGCATTCTAAGAGATCCAAAATCGCTTTTCAAATTTAAAATCTGCATTTGTCTGACTCGATCACTTCCTTGGTACTTCTTTTAAAACTTTTCCCAAGCTTCATCTGTTGTCTCACATTCAATGATTTGAGAAAAAGTTGAATTTGCAACTGAATTTTGAATCACAACTTAGCTTCTGAATGGTTTTTAATTTGGTTTTCTCTTATGAATGGTTTTTTAATCTAACAAAAATTTATATTTAAAAAGTAGATTTATCCTAAAACTAAGCTAACTTATTATGCTAAAAAATGCAACAATAACTAATGCAAAATATCAACAGTAAACACGTGTGCCACATAACCAAGGTGTGAAAAATATACTGTTGGAGAAGAATTTGATGTGTAACCATTGTTTTCAAGGGTGTCTCAAAGGAATTTCGGTACAAATTAAAGGGGTAAAGTATATATTAAGCCTAATCTGAGATAAAAGTAAGTAGAAATGAAAGTAGACTAAATAATTAATATTTCTTTTACATATGATATTACTATAAAAATGGATTTCTTCTAGCATTGAGAATTGTAAATCTTGTGAAAAGGGGGGTGAGTTTTGGGATAAACAAGGATGAAAACCTCTTATTACACACACTCCAAAATTTCTTTTTGATGTTTTATACTTCAATACCACACAAAAGAGGGGTTATTTGTGTGGTGTCTAATTTTTCGCGTGCATAGATTATAGAAGGACCTGGTTCTTCTCTGTGTTCCTACTATTACTGTTGCGGATTAATAAGTACAGAATTTAAAGAGCACAAGGAGTTTACGTAGAAAACACCTGGCTCAAAAGGTGAAAAAACCCATGACCTACTTCCCAGTAGGATTTTTTCAAAACTCTTTACTAAATCAGTGAGCCAAAAACTGCATTTATAAAAACTCTTTTGTAAAACCTAGGACTAACTCTAATCCCTTGTGGCAAACCAACCTCTAACTGTTTGCGACAATTTCAAGTTAACTCTAACTTGAGAACACAAAGTACCTACTACAAATGCTTTTAGATAAAGCTTAAAGGTACTATATAAAATCACCTACTACAAATGAACTAGACTAAAAGACAGACACTTTGAACTGGTTCTTCTAGCTGGTTCAAGTAGCTTCAGGTTTGCACACTTAAATCTCACACAAACTGCTTGTAAAATTGCCTTGCTATTTTGCTCTCAATTCACGTTTAACTTCTGCTTTTGTGCATACATGTACACTAAGAACATTCTGCAATATATAGGGTTAGTGGATAAAGAATTAACTAGAGTTATAATGCTACTCTTCCTTGGTGTAAGAGTTTTAGTTGATTTCAACTCCTAAATCCCTCCTTATCTTGGACAAAGTTCTCTTTGAGTAAGAAGTCCTTCTCCTTATCGTTTTTGCAATCTTTTCGATCAGGAGATATCTATATGTTTCAGAATACGTTTATCTCCTGCGTGTGCATCTCACGTGCCTTGACTCTGCCCGTGTCTATGTCTACCAGTGATGGGCCTGGTTCATTTATGAGTTCCTTTGTCAATCTTCAAAACTATTCCTTTTCTTGGGCCAATAAATTCCCCCTTTTTGATGATGACAAACTTTGTGCGTCTATAAGATTAGGCATGTTTCAAATTAATCCAACATTGACATATTGGAGTATTAAGCACTTATCATAAAGAACCAGGGTTATTAGGTTATAAATATCACTGTTCAGAGCACAACCATTTTCCCCCTTTTGGCATCATCGAAAAGTTTCAAAAAGATGTGTGGATCCCAGATATTTAAAAATTACTCATGGCCACTGGGGAAATTGCAAAGGTATTCATGGATTAATCATCAATAATCAACTAAGAATTCAAACTATCAAAGAAATATAGACTATGAATAAGAACAAAAGTAGCAAACTTCATTGATAGAGAATATGATTCTGCCACAATCCACAAAAAGAAACAAAAACAGTTAGAACATGAGCAACAAAAATAAAATATCCCGAATCTTGGTCACTGAAAGTTCTAGGTAGGACTAGAAAATTAAGGCTTGGAAGAACTGGGGGCTTGGGTGTTGGTTTGAATAAGGTGCAACATATTTTGAAGAATTCCATCATTCTTCTCCCTTTCCTTTGTGAGCTCAGTTCTGAGAGCATCTCTCTCAGATTCTACCTCAGTCAAACGAGTCTTCAACCTTGCTATCTCAGCATCCTTTGCCCCACTCTCCTGCACTAGGGCTCTGACCTTGCTATTGACTGGTGTCTTTTTAGATGAACTAGGTTCATTGGGGATGACATGGATCTCATAATCACAAGCAAGAAGAGTATTGATCTCAAAATGGTCTTTGTTTGTGGCCATCTCCCACTTCTTCAGTGGCACCTTACAATGAGCAAGAATAGTAGTGAGAATGAAACCATAATGAATGGCATAGGCCTTGGAGTCGTTGATAACCTTGTCTAAAAGCTGAATGATGAACCTAGGCCAATTGATCTGCCTCCCACTATCCAGACATTCCATCAAGACCAAGTCCATGTAGTTGACAATATGCCTCCTTTCCTGCTTAGGCAGCACGCACTTGTTGATGAATTCAAATAGCACCTTGTGGGGTGACTTCATTTCACTCTTATAAACAGCCTTGGGCTCACTTTCTTCTTCATTATCACAAAATTTCCTAGTGATGACCAGGGAAGTTGGAAGAGAGTCCAGACTTGGCCATTTCTGCCTCGTGTAGTCATCATAACTTTCAGAAGGTATACCGAGGATTTCACCCAGCTCTTTTGCATCAAAGGAAATTTGAACCCCTCTCACCAGTCTTGTGACTCTATCATCCTTTACCTCAGCATTGGCCATGAATTCAACAATCTCATTTCTTTTCAGTCTTCCATCTAACTGAAGGACCATGTCCTTCCACCCCTGCACCTCAAGCTTCTCAAGCAGCAGGACCATCATTTCTTCCTCCAAGTCCTTCAAAAGTCTCCCATTTAAGATAGTTCGTTTGCGAAACTTAGCCAGCTTGTGTTTTTCACCATCATACACATCCTCCTCTTCATCACTCCATTCTTCTTCTTCATGAATTTTCACTTGCTTGGCTTTCACTGCAGACCTAGTCCTTTTAGCCAAAGTAGAGAATTCGGCAGGCTTACATACAGATGTAGACTTCTTTGAGGAATTCTTGGGTTTCTTGGGCTTAGGGGTCTGAACCTCTACCTCAACAGGCACTTTTTCACCTCGATGGACCAGGTCCATCTCATCCACATCAACAGCCTCAACAGGTTCTACCACCTTTTCTTTCCCCTTTTCCATTTTTTTCGTCTTACTCTCCGCTAAAGCTTTTTGCAACTCCTCCTCACTTTGCTTCAACTTGCTCCTTGTAGCTCTTCCTCTTGGGAGAGGAATTTCAGAAGTCTCAGAAGGAGCAGCCTTCCTTTTTCTGTTGGCTCTTGTTGTGCCAGGGGTCGTTGCTTTAGGAGATCTTTTCTTCTTGGGTTTGTAACTGTCACCTATCTTTTTCAAGAGATCGGCCAGTGTTTCCTCAACAGATGAACCAGGTTCGTCTGCTTGCTTTCCACGATTTACCAGCCCTTCAACGGCTTCTATAGATCCACTTCCCCTATTTTCTTGCTACTTTCTTCCACCTTTTCTGGATCATCTCCACATATAGCCATTCTAACAGTTTCAGGGAGGTGGGTAAAGAATCAACCACTTCTTTCCATTTTACCCTCTCATCACTTCTTACTCTCTCACTCTCCTTTTCTTTATCTATTTTATTTTTATCTCATCTCCTTCTTGTCTCAAGCGTTTCCACATCCACCACAGACCCAACTAAGATGAACCTATTTTCTAGATTTTCAACCACATCAGAGATGACCCCAGAAGAAGGATTTGGAACAGATGTTACCTGCTCAAAATTGGAAGACCTAGTTTCTTCCCCCTCAGTCGCAGACTTGAAAGAGTCATCAGAATTTTGGGATTCTTGGGCTTGGCTTGCTTGAAGCTGGGCATTTAATTTCCTTGAAAGGGCACATCCAGTCAAAGTTTTGTGAGCAAGCATTTTGACTCACCTTCGCCTAGGTTGAGGGGTAGTACTAGGTTGAGGGTTAGTGGAAGAAGAGGAAGGGGTAGGTGGAGGGGTGTTCCATGATTATCACTGGGGTTCGTCATTTTTAGTATGGTTCTGTAACGGAGGCGATGGCTTAATTGAATTTTGAAGGCAAAGAAAAAGATGTTTACGGTTATCAGAGATTATGAGGGAGTGGCAGGGATGATGATGAGGGATTTAAAGGGAGAGGGGAATTAATGTATAACGGCAGCTTATAACAGTCAAGTAGAAGTCTAATCAACCTGAAATTACAGTTTTAAATAGACGGTCAAGGCTCCCCTAAAATCTAGGTATTTGAATTTGGTGAGGATTCTTGTGAAACAGAACTGGTTCAATCTTAATTGGATAAGTTTTAGAGATTTTGGACTTGGTTAGGACTCCGTTCATGATTTAAATATTAGTATTTCAAATTGTGCAGAGTGTAGAAAACATACCTCGCTATTCAGATGAACCAGGTTCTTTACTGAGAATCTTCTTGATCATGTCTCAATTTGCCAAAATAGAGTAAATATCATTATAGACCAGTGAGTCATATTAACACATTAGGAGTATACTATTTACAGTATGAGACTGAGAAAAAATTAATCTAGTTATTTACACAAGTTCCAGACTTTCTAACCAACAAAAAAAATTCATTTTTTTATTCATTTTGTTGTAGATTATGAACTAGTCCTTTTAGGTGATCTTAATCATCCCTAATTCTAAGATGTTCCTTTCAAAGTGCTCTCTACTTAGCGTTTTTGTAAAGATGTCAGCAATTTGCTTGTCAGTAGCACAAAATTTCAAAGTGATAAGCCCCTTTTCATAGTTATCCCTCAAAAAGTGATGTCTAACATCTATGTGCTTATTTTTTTGTGATGAACCGGGTTCTTAGTCATACTAATTGCACTAGTGTTATCACAAAAAATGGGATACATCCAACATCAATTCCAAAGTCCATCAATTGTTTTTTAATCCACAATAATTGAGCACAACATGAGGCAGCAGCAACATACTCAGCTTCAACAGCAGATAAGGCCACATAATTTTGCTTTTTGGTGGCCCAAGACACAAGACATGAGCCAAGAAAGTATGTCATACCTGAGGTGCTCTTTCTATCCACAAGAAAACCTGCATAGTCATCATCACCATATCCCACAAGATTAAAATTACTACCTTTGGATACCAAAGACAAAGATCAGTGGTGCCTTTTCGGTATCTCAAGATTCTTTTAACGATAGTCAAGTGGGATTCCTTTGGATTTGCCTGAAATCTTGCATAAAAGCCTACACTGAAAACAATGTCAAGTCTACTCGCAGTGAGATACAATAATGAACCAATCATTCCCCTATACAACTTCTGATCTACAGATGAACTAGGTTCATCTATATCCAACTTTGTGGTTGTTGCAATAGGAGTGTTGATTTCTTTGGAATCTTCCATTTTAAACCTTTTAAGCAACTTTTTTACATAGTTCTGTTGATGGATCATAGTTCTATTTGAATTTTGTCTAATTTGTAAGCCTAAAAAGAAATTAAGCTCACCCATCATGCTCATTTCAAATTCACTCCCCATTAGTTTAGCAAATTCTTTACTTAGCTTATCAGTAGTTGCTCCAAAGATTATGTCATCAACATATATCCGAACTACCAAGAGATCCTTACCTTTTTCTTTCAAAAACAAAGTGCTGTCGATTTTACCTCTCTTGTAGTCATGCTCAAGCAAAAACTTTGATAATATTTCATACCATGCTCTTGGAGCCTGCTTGAGTCAATAAAGTGCTTTGTCAATCTTCATGGTTTGCCTTCTAAGTTCATAGGCAGTTAGATTTTCAATCAACTTGCAGCTTAAGAGTTGCAATGTTCTTTGATTCCTGAATTGCAGTGATTTTGCTTTCCCAAGAAACTGGCAGAACCCTTGTCAGAATCTTCTCAACTTTGTCTTCTTCAAGAAGAATCCTTCCAAGAGACTTAAGTTCATTTGTCAGAGTGGTGAACCTTGTATACATATCTTGGATAGTTTCTCCTTCCTTCATAGTAAAATTCTCATATTGATAATATAGTAGAGTACCTCTGGACCTCTTCACTTAAGGTGTTCCTTCATGAGCCACTTGCAAAGTGTCCCAAATTTTCTTAGCGGTAATACAGCTTTGAATTCTGTTGTACTCGTCTGGACCAAGTCTACACACAAGCCATTTCTTGGCCTTAACATTCTTCTCCCGCTTTCTCAAGTCCTCAGCAGTGCAGCCAGCTCTTTCTTTGGCACATCTACTCCTTCAGCATTCTTCTTCATGGTAGCCAAAGGACCATCAGTAACAATGTCCAATAGCTCGTAATCTTCTCCAATTATGTGGTCTCTCATTTTGTTCTTCCACCAGGAGTAGTATTGTCCATTGAAGAGTGGTGGCCTAGCAGTTGATTGTCCTTCCCAATTCCCAGGTGGTGCACTCATCTTGATCTTCTCCTAAGGTGTTAGCCTCTTCAAGGATAACCCGCTCTAATACCAATTGGTGTTTTATACTTCAATACCACACAAGAGGGGGTTGATTTGTGTGGTGTCTAATTTTCGCGTGCACAGATTATAGAATGGCTTGGTTCTTCTATGTGTTCCTACTACTACTGTTGCGGAATAATAAGTACAGGATTTAAAGAACACAAGGATTTTTTATGTGGAAAACACCTGGCTCAAAAGGTGAAAAAACCACGACCTACTTCCCAGTAGGATTTTTCCAAAGCTCTTTACAATATCAGTGAGCCAAAAACTACATTTGCAAAAACTCTTTTGTAAACCTAGAACTAACTCTAATCCCTTGAGGCATACCAACCTCTAACTGTTTGCGACAATTTCAAGTTAACTCTAACTTGAGAACACAAAGTACCTATTACGAGTGCTTCTATATAAAGCTGAAAGGTACAATATAAAACCACCTACTACAAATAAACTAGACTAAAAGACAGACACTTGGAACTGGTTCTTCTAGCTGGTTCAAGTAGCTTCAGGTTTGCACACTTAAATCTCACACGAACTGCCTGCAAAATTGCCTTGCTATTTTGCTCTCAATTCACGTGTAACTTTTGCTTTTGTGAATACCTGTACACTGAGAACATCCTGCAATATATAGGGTTAGTAGATAAAGAATTAACTAGAGTTCTAATGCTACTCTTCCTTGGTGTAAGAGTTCTAGTCAATCTCAACTCCTAAATCCCTCCTTATCTTGGACAAAGTTCTCTTTGAGTAAGAAGTCTTTCTCCTTATCGTTTTTGCAATCTTTTCGATCAGGAGATATCTATTATGTTTCAGAATACGTTTATCTCCTGCGTGTGCATCTCACGTGCCTTGACTTTGCCCGTGTCTATATCTACCAGTGATGGGCCTGGTTCATTTATGAGTTCCTTTGTCAATCTTCAAAACTATTCTTTTTCTTGGGCCTAACACTTTTTATAGTCCAAACTCACTAATTATTTGGCATTGTATATATGACTTGAGCATTGCAAAGGACTGCTGCATATAACTTTTGTTTACAAAAATCAGTATGATAATATGCCTTCACTATGGTAAAATGCAGGTTTCTCGATCATGATTATTTTTACTAAAATACATCAAACCAAATATATACCCTTATTATTTTATCTTGGAACTCCTGATAGTATAATCATATAAATACTTGCCTGATTAATTAGTTTGCAATACACCGCTATCACATTATAATTTTTATATTTGCTTATCAGATATGTTATTAGACAAAATTAAAAGAGGGATTGTTAATCACTTATACTATGAGTACAAGAAGAATCTATCATTATTACCGTGAAGTAGTGCATTTAATTATAGCAACCCAGCGCATCTTGGCAGTCTAATTCGCCAAGTCGTACATAGTTTTTTTTTCCGAATTCATAGTTGTCGATTATCTCAATGCATAGAAAGTAGGAAAAATATTATTGGATTGATACATTGAGCACAGAATATATTGTTTCTAATTTTCTGGTTGATGACTAAACCTTCATCTCACCGTTACTTCTCAAATACTCAACAAAGTTTTTGACATAGGAGTCATGAAGCTTCTGGTCTCCAAAAATAGCAGCAGTTTTTCCAGCTCGAGCTCTAAGCTCTCCCCCTTCCTCTGAAACCATCGCTTCTCTTAATGACATTGCTATGTTATTTCCACTAAACGATCCATTTTCTTCGTTCCTCTTCACTTCAGTCGCCACACCTTTTTCTACAAGCAATCTTGCATTCAATCCCTGGTCAAAAACAAAAGGCAACACCACAAGAACGTGACCATACCGTAAAGTTTCAATGGCTGAACCCCATCCTCCATGAAAGAGGGATCCTCCAATGGATGGATGTGCAAGAATTTCCTTCTGTGGTGCCCAGCCAATGTGCACCAACCCTCTCACCTCTGTTGCGGCGCCAAAACCTGGTGGCAAAGCATCAATGTCGTTCAAAGCCCAACTGGGCTTCTGTAGTATCCACAAAAACGGTAGTCCTGAAAGTTGTACTCCGTTTGCTATTTCATATACTTGATTCTTGCTAAGTTTACATTCACTTCCGAATCCCACGAACACAACGGACCTTGGCTTTTGTTCATCAAGCCATTTGGAGATCTTATGCCAATTTGGATGACAAGCTAGAGTTCTTTCGTTCGCCGGTAATTCTTCCGGTGGTAGCAAACCGATAGGAATCACTGGCTTACCTGCGACTTTGTTATATGTATCCAAGTAATCATCTTCAAATTCCATGCAAGTACGTATAACCACAGCTCTACATGCGCCGTCTATTACGGCATCATGTCCCAGTAAAGTTTCGCGCGATTCGTTCTCTGCACGTAGGACAGAAATTAGATCTAGAGCTTCATATTTCCGGAAAGCAACCATCGATGGGAAATCCACCCACGGTGGGGGTAATGTCAAAAGTTCATGCAATGGCTTTGATCCAATTTTAACTTGACCGGGCCGGGCTCTCGGTTTTGGGGGCCCAAAGAAGACCCGTGAAGAAGCAGTGAAGACACTGAATTTAAGGAGGGGGATGTTAAGATCACGAGTGATATCAGCCACCCAATCGGGGACGAAATCAGCGATGACCCAATCAGGCTTTTTATCAGCAATGAAGTTTTTGACAGGTTCTTGAAGGAGACTAAAAGCTTGGTATAAATACAACATTTGATCAGCAGGAATGTCTACACTAGCCTCAGCAGCAGCAGGCAAAGGGCTACCGTCGACTGATGGCAGTGGAAATTCTACTAGATTTACTAGTGGTGCTAATTTAGAAGGAAGTTTAGGAAGTCTCCTAATGTTGTTGGGAGTGGAAATGAAAGAGACATGAACTTTTTCTTTGGCTAAGGTTATGGAGAGTTGGAAAAATGGCTGCAGGTGACCAAATGCCAACCATGGCACCATTACAACGTGGATACCTTCTTTCTTCATGTTCTTAATTTTCCCTTATTGGTCTTTACTGAATAAAAGTTTCTACCTTAAATAGTGGAGTACTAGCGATAGTCTAGATCAAATGTTTTACACGTTTCTTTTTGAACCAAAATGCTAATCATCCTCAAAGAACTCAATTTGGGCCTCAAATGGAGTTCGTGCTATGTGAGAGCGACCAAATTGACCAACTACCTCCAAGGTTGCGCTAAAAACCGTACTAAACTTATTAACTTTGTACTTTCAATTATCTGTCCATTACAAAAAACAAATTGTCCTTCTACTTGTGATAACTCCTGAAGGTTTAATTTCTGTTTGAAGTTGATGGAATAGTCAGAAATACTTGCATATAATATAGATAATATATAATTACAATTATAATCAAACAAAATCGATATATATCTCTAGAAGTGTGATAGCAACCGCGAAGCCTGCTTTCACATTCCCCAATCTTCTGTCGTGACCAAGAAATCGCCAAGCTTAGTACTTATGTGAGGAAGTAACTCAGAGAAAAGCATCTTTCAAGGATGAAAAAAACGCTTTATCTAGTGACAAGTTTTAGGTTAATAAATCTTTTTCAAAACCTTTGGGTTTTCTTTTCCAAAGAAAAGAAAAATTCAAAGTACTAATTTTGCTCTGCACAACAGGGACCACAAGATTAATTAATGAGTTTTCCTATTATAAAAATTATTTTTATCATAATAAACTATAAATTATTCTACTAAGAATTCGTAGTTGTACTCCTAATTGAATTTTGAGTTCATTTATTAAAATATTATTCCCTCATGTTAAATTACATATATCAATCAACTAAATTAAATTACCGACAATTTAAATATATTGACCAATAAATTCCTTTAGACTTCCACTTAATATATATTATGTATTAGATATAAAATTTATTGGTCGAGTTTATATATAAAAATTTATAAGCTTCCATAAAGGAGTATCATTGATTTTTAAATTAAAGTACGGATTCTATCAACTAATTACTATTTTGATAATGGATTTGCTTTGATTTAGCTTAAAATCTATTGCACTTGACTGCAGTTTGTTAAAATTAATCCAATTGGCTAATCAGGCATAATTTCAAGGAAGGAACAAAATGGGTTATTTTTAACAAAGGAAAATTCCATGCAGCCAATAATTGTCCAGCGGGCCGTCCGCTATAGTCGGCTCCTCATTTGTTTGTTAGTTCCACTGTTTTAGTTGATAGGATAGGAGAAACTTTTGTGAAACCATTTCTGCTAATAATTGCAGTAATTAGGATAATACACAATTAGTCCTATTAGTACCCAAAAAAAGGACTGTGAAGTAAAGGCTTTATTCTATTTGTATAGTCTCTAGCAAAGAATGTAGGGTAAGGTTGTGTACGATAGACCGTGTAATTCTATTTTTTACGGACCTCACACATAATGGGGCTTAGTGTACCGAGCTGCTTTTTAATAAATATTTGTACACTTTATTTGTTCCAATTTATGTGAGTATTTTTTTGTCCGTTCCAAAAAAATAATTTCTCTCTAAATTTAAAAGTAGTTTAGCTTAAATTTTCATTTCATCCTTCACGAGATTTTTATGGCCACATAAATATTACAGTTTATTTAGGACCACAAACTTTAAAAAATTTTATTTTTTTCTAAAATTTTATGTAAATTTAAATGCATTCACGTAAATTAGAGCGAAAGGGTAATAGTTACGACAAATATAAAGATTATTAAAGTCCTCCTCCATTCATATGGTCCAAGTACCGCTCACCAACCCCACACACTCACAAAAAGTACATGCCCACCAACCCCTTTCCAATATTTTTGGGAAAAAGGGATGGAGGGTCCATATCAAAAGCAGCAAATGCACTTAAATGAATATTGACAGACTTCACAAAAGGTGGTGGGATCACCTTTACTACCAGTACTTACTAGCTATTGTACACTAACAAAGAAAAGAGGAGTTCACATGCATCACGGAATAGTGCATGGGGACTAGTGCACGGATTAGTGCATTTTAGTGCTTGTTAGTGCAGGTAAATTATTACGCAGCGTCTTCTTGAGATTTTTGGAAGGGCGACATAAAACTAAGTAATTGATGTCAGTACAGTTATTGTCCGCTAATTGAGATCTCCTCCGTATGTTAGATCGTCAGTGCCGTACAGAAAAATCAATGTCAAGAGCAATTGAGAGAACGGAAATAAGAATTTAAAATGAAAGAAAATTTGATTGCATTAATGGAAGCTATTACAGAAAAGCAACACGCTGTCGAGGGAGAGAGACACTAGTACAGAGAATTGTTTGCTTGCTAAAAAGTTTAATTGCTTGATCCCTCATAATATGCTTAAAAATAATAAACCAAAGTTACAAGACTTAACATAACTAAGCTAGAGAAACATAATGGAAGTACATGGAATAAAACTACTCTATATTTACAATGAAAAGGACTGAGTCTTTAGCATCACGATCTGCGCGTGCGGCGCTGTTGGCATCTTCCTGCGGCTGGGCACTGGTGAGGGATATCGCTGGGGCGACAGAGGCATATGCACGCTTGTCACTTAGCGCAACCAAGACCACGGGGCCGTCTATTGCGCTAGGCGTTGGGAGGCTCGCTAGGACACCACGGGGCGCGTCCAAGGGGTCATGGGGCATGGCTGGAAAGCCGCCCATGACAAAAATAGTGCACGAATTAGTGCATGTGAGTTGTCATGGACGGCTTTCCAGTCGTGCCCCATGACCTCTTGAACAAGCCTCATGGCATCCTGTTAAGCCTCCCAACAATTAGCGCCATGGATGGCCCCGTGGTCTTGGTCGCACCAAGTGACAAGCGCGCATGTGCCTATGTCTCCCCACCGATAACCCTTGCCAACACCCAGCCACAAGCAGATGCCAACAGCGTCGCGCACGGAGACAGCGCCGGGCATGCAGACTTTGATGCTAAAGACAAGGTTGCTGCCAACGGACTTGGTTCTGCTTTGGAAGTGCACTCGCTTTATATCTCTGACACACAAGGAAGGACGCGGTGGGAAGGAAGCAGCCCTAGCGCTTTTGTTTTGAGAAGAATGAATCTCAAGTTTCATCCCCATCTAAGTCATTTCTATTGTAAATATAGAGTAGTTTTACTTCATGTATTCACATTATGTCTCTCTGGCTTATTTATGTCAATTCTTTTGACTTTGGTTTATTTTTAAGCATTATTAGGGGGATCAAGCAATCAAACTTTCTAGCAAACAAATAATTCTCTATACTGGTGTCTCTCCCCATCGACAGTGTGTTGCTTTTCTGTAATTGCTTTCGTTAATGCAATCGAGCTTTCTTTCATTCTCATTCTCTTTTCTGTTTTATCAATTGCTCTTAACCTTGGCATTTTCGTATGACACTGACAATCTCGTCTAGCGTACACAGGGGACCCAATTGGCGGATAGTATCTGCACGGACATCGGTTGCTTAGCCTTACTTCTCCCTTCTGAGGAATCTCAAGAACGCGTCGTGTAACAGTTGATATCAGAGCCTAGGCTCGACATCGGACGAGGGAACACATTGCCATTACCACCATTTCTGACCATGATGAATCATGGGGGCCGCATTGCGGCCCTTGAAAAGATTGTTAACATATTGCAACCTATCGTGAATACGGTGTCTGACCTAAGAACTAGCCTAGTGCAAAGGTTGGATGACATGGACCGCAGGATGCGGCAGGCCGAAGGTGATATTGCAAATATCAGCCGCGACTCCGAAGGAGACCGGCAAACGGCAGCCACAGAGGCAGCCAAAATTTTCAGTAAATTCGAGGTCCTCCAATAGGAGAGGATCGAGGATTTAGCCTATATGGCACAAGAGGAAAGCGAGGTGACTGCCATGCAACAAATCATATTTTTTCCCTCACGTTAAATTTCAGATATCAATCAACTAAATTAAATTACCGACAATTTAAATATAGTGATCAATAAATTCCTTTAGACTTCCGCTTAATATATTTTATATACTAGATATAAAATTCACTAGCCGAGTTTACATATAAAATTTTATAAGCTTTCATAAAGGGGTATCATCAATTTCTAAATTGAAGTACGGATTCTATCAACTAATTATTATTTTGATAATGGCTTTGCTTTGATCTAGCTTATCAAGCGTTAATCGATTGCAATTGAATGCAACTTGTTAAAATTAATCCAATTGGCTAATCAGGCATAATTTCAAGGAAGAAACAAACTGACTCATTTTTAACAAAGGAAGATTCCAAGCAGCCAATAATAGTCCCGCGGGCCGTCCACTATATTGTTTTAGCAGATAGAATAGGAGAAACTTTTGTTAAACCATTTCGGCTAATAATTACAATAATTAGGATAAGCTTGAATACCTTAACTTCCTGTGGGATGAAGCTGTATGGAGTGGTCTTTGTGGTAAATGTTAATACACAATTAGTCCTATTAGTACCCCCCCAAAAAAAAGGATTGTGAAGTAGAGAGAGGCTTTATTCTATTAGCAATTAATCATTGTAATAAATATTTGTACAACTTCTTACAGAAAATGCAGGGTAAGGTTGTGTACGATAAATTCTTGTAGTCCTATCTTTTACGGACCCGTGCATAGCGGGAGCTTAGTACACCGGGGTGCCCTTTAATAAATATTTGTACACTTTATCTGTTCTAATTTATGTGAGTCTATTTTTTTCGTCCGTTTCAAAAGAATGACCCCTCTCTAAATTTAAAAATAATTTAACTTAAACTTTCAATTTCATCCTTAATGAGAACTTTTTTAGCCATACAAATGTTACGACTTGTTTAGGATCACAAACTTTTATAGCCATACAAATGTTAAGACTTGTGCACAATTAAATAAGTTCATATAAATTAGATCGAAGAGAGTAGTTAAAACTATTAAAGTCCTCCTCTATTCATATGGTCCAAGTACTGAAAGTTTTATTACAGAACACAATAATATGCTCACCAACCACACACACTCACAAAAATTGCATGCCCACCAACCTCTTTCCAATATTTTTGGAAGAAAAGGGATGGCGGGTCCATATCAAAAGCAGCAAATGTACTTAAAATGAATATTGACAGACTTAACAAAAGGTGGTGGGATCTCCTTTACTACCAGTACTTACTAGCTATTGTACACAATAACAAAGAAAAGAGGAGTTCTAGGGAACGGGATTAGTGCATGTTAGTACACGTGAACTATTACACTAATTAGTGCATGTGAATTGCCATGGACGACTTTCCAGCCATGTCCCATGGCGTCCTGATAAGCCTCTCAACGCTTAGTATCATGGACGACCCCGTGGTCTTGGTTGCGCCAAGAGACAAGCGTGCATGTGCCTATGTCGCCCCACCGGTAACTCTTTCCAACACCCAGCCACAAGCAGATGCCAACAGTGACGAGCGCGCCTACAGCGCCGCGCATGCAGACTCTAATACTAAAGACAAGGCTCCTGCCAACGGACTTGTTTCTGCTTTGTAGGAATCTAAGTCATTTCTATTGTAAATATAGAGTATTTTTACTTCATGTATTTTCATTATGTCTCTGTAGCTTAGTTATGTCAAGTCCTGTAACTTTGGTTTATTGTTTTAAGAATTATTAGAGGGATCAAGCAATCAAACTTTCCAAGAAAACAATTTTCTTTACTGGTGTCTCTCCCCCTCGACATTGTGTTACTTTTCTGTAATAGCTTTCAGTAATGCAATAAAGCTTTCTTTCATTCTCATTCTCTTTTCAGTTCTCTCAATTGCTCTTGACCTTGGTTTTTCCGTATGACACTGACAATTTCATCTAGCATATGGATGGGACCCCCAGCTGGCAGATAGTAACTGCACGGACATCGGCTGCTTAGTCTTACTTCTCCTTTATAAGGAATCTCAGGAACACGTCGTGTAACAGTTGGTATCAGAGCCTAGGCTCGACGTCGGACGAGCAAACACATTGCCATTACCACCATTTCTGACCATGATAAATCATGGGGACCGCATTGTGGCCCTTGAAGAGACGGTTAACGTATTGCAACCCATTGTGAATACGGTGCCTGACCTAAGAACCAGCCTAGTGAAAAGGTTGGACGACCTGGACCGCAGGATGCGGCAGGCCGAAAGTGATATTGCAAATATCAGTTGCGACTCTGAAGGAGACCGACAAACGACAGCCACAGAGGCAGCCAAAATTTTCAGTAAATTCGAGGTCCTCCAATAGGAGCGGATCGAGTAATTAGCCTATATGGCACAAGAGGCAGGCGAGATGACTGCCATGCAGCAAATCATAGACAACTTTACAGGCTTGCTCAATGTTATCAATGTAGCACTACAAGGCCTACTTTGAGGAGGCAGAAACCAGATTAGAGGTGCTGTGAACCTCGCCACTGTGCCACAAAAGCTGAATATTCTTGAGCCAAAACCCTACAATGGAGCTCGGAATGACAAGGAAGTGGAGAATTTTATCTTCGACATCGTACAACACTTTAATGTCGTGGGGGAGTTAGAAGAAGCAAAAAAAGTAGCAATTGTTGCCATGTATCTTTAGGGTGATGCTAAAGTCTGGTGGCGAGTGAAATACAAAGTCAGGGTCGGTGAAGATACTCACGAGCATGGGAAAAACTGAAGGTAGCCATAAGCCAGTTCTTCCCTAAAAATATTGAGTACAATGCACGAAGAAAGTTATGGGGGTCCGCTAGACCAAGTCAGTGCCGGATTACGTGTGGGAATTCTCCGCGCTCATGCTGAACATACGGCATATGGGGGACAAAGACAAACTCTTCACATTCCTGGAAGGTTCGAAACCTTATGCCCGTATGGAGCTACAATGCCAAAGGGTAGATACTTTACCCAAGGTGATCCAAGCAGCGGAATGCCTTAGGGACTATTAAGTGGAAGCTCAGAATGATAGGCCCCAACCACCTGTCCATGGAGGATACAAAGGGGCCAGCCTAGCAATGATGTCCCTAGAAGGAGTGGAGGAGATCGAAGTGCAACTAAATCTGAGACTCCTTCCTTAGGCAGCAGTAGTGTTGCGTGTCACAACAATTATCGGGTTTCAGGATGACGTCATTACGACGGGCCACATTGGAACAATGAATGCCCACAAGCACATATGAACGCCTATAAAAATTTTGATGATAAGATGGATTACGACATAGATGATGCTTACCAGACAGAACTAATAGATGCCTTCAACGCACTTATTTTTTCGATTTCTATGGCCTTAGCGGAAACCAATGCTGGTATCAGTAAGAAGAAGGACCCATGCCCAACCACCAACAAAGGGAAAAATAAGACGGATGACGGGCCTTCTCTTAACCAAGAGAAGACCTTAATATTCGTCGAGATGAAAATTAATAGCAAGCCTATTTGGGCAATGATAGACACGGGCGCTACTCACAACTACTTAGCCTCAACACAGGTAGAGCTCCTTGGTCTAGTTGTGGGAAAATGATGAGGTTATATCAAGGCTATCAACTCACCGCCTCAGCCAGTGGGTGGAATAGCCAAAGGAGTTCCAGTGAAGCTGGGTCCTTATGAAGGAAAGTTCAACTTGCGCGTGGTGATCATAGATGACTTGAAGCTGATAGTTGGGTTGGAATTAATGAGGCAAATTAATACCATTCCTGTACCTTATGCAGATATGTTGCAGATGATGGGAGCCAACAGGGCCAAGCCTGCATTATCCCATGCACAACCATATAGATGGCCGCGGAGAACATCTCGGTCTTATATTTGAAAAAGGGAGTCAAAAGACGTGAACCTACATTTTTGTCCACCCTTTGTATTGAAGATATTGAACGTTCTTCAGGTCATATTCTTACACCCGTGAAGGAGTTGCTAAGGGAGTTTGAAGACGTCATTCCACAGGACATGCCTAAGCGACTCTTGCCTAGGCGCACTTTGGACCATGAGATTGAATTGGTGCCGAGTGCGAAGCCACCTGCCCGGCGCCTTATAGAATATCACAACCCGATCTCGCCGAGCTTTGGAGACAGTTGATGAAAATGCTAGACACAGGAATTATCGTGCCTTACAAGTCCTCTTATGGGTCCCATGTGCTATTCCAAAAGAAATTGGATGGCACCTTACAACTCTGTGTGGATTATCGGGCCCTAAGAAAAACCACTATGAAATAAAGTACCCGATCCCCTTAAGGGCAGACTTGTTTGATAGACTGGGTGGGGCTACAGTGTTCACCAAAATAGACCTGAAGACAGGTTACTGGCAAGTCCGGTTGCGGAGGGAGATGAACACAAGATCATTGTATGACAAGATATGGGTCGTACGACTTCCTGGTCATACCATTCGTCTTGACTAATGCTCCAGCCACATTTTGCACCCTGATGAACCAAGTCTTCCAAGAGTACATTGACGAATTCGTAGTGGTCTACTTGGACGACATTGTGCTATATAGCAAAACATTTTAGGAACACTTGGAGCACCTGCAGAATTTCCTAGCCCTACTGCGGGAGCACGAATTATATGTGAAGTTATCCAAGTGCTCCTTCGCCCAAAAAC
Source organism: Nicotiana knightiana (assembly GCA_005239525.1). Taxonomy (NCBI): domain Eukaryota; kingdom Viridiplantae; phylum Streptophyta; class Magnoliopsida; order Solanales; family Solanaceae; genus Nicotiana; species Nicotiana knightiana. The sequence goes on along the minus strand of MDKJ01316581.1, from coordinate 11,982 downwards.
AGATTGACTTCCTCAAAAATGTCATCAAGGAAGGGTAGATCATGATGGACTAACAGAAGATTCAAGCTATCACAGATTGGTTGCCGCCTAAGGATATCCACGCCTTGAGGGTGTTCCTTGTCCTATGCAACTTTTATCGGCGGTTTGTGAAAAATTACTCTCTCATTGCAGTGTCATTGACATAACTCCAAAAGAAGGTCACGCCATGGGATTGGGGTCCCAGATGAATGGAGGCTTTTAACGTAATGAAAGCTTCTATGTATAGTAGCCCTGTCTTGGCCCTCCCTGATTTGGCCAAGCCGTTGGAAGTACAAACGGATGCCTCTGACTATGCTCTAGGCGCAGTCTTGCTACAAGATGGGCATCTAGTGGTGTATGCAGAATGGAGTTATGCCGTCCACGAAAAATAATTATTGGTTGTCGTTCATTACTTTTTTACGCCTTTGGAGGCACTATCTGTTGGGAACCCTGTTCGTGGTCAAGATTGACAAGACATCTGTTAGCTATTTCATAACCCAGCCAAAGCTGAATGGCCGACATGCCAGGTAGCAGGAACTCCTAGCAGAATTTCACTTCAACCTGGAGTACTGAAGTGGGAAGACCAACCAAGTTGTTGATGTGCTTATTCGGAGAGTTGATCTAGCATCGGTGTGCCTACTCGCCACCCTAAGGGGGAGCGAAGTGGACACCACTATAAAAGATCAAATACAGGATCTACTCACCAATGATCATGATGCACAGTATTTGGTCGATTTGGTAAGATAGGGCAAGATTCGCTAGTTCTACATGGATGATGAGTTCCTGAAGGTGAAAGGGAACCGACTTTATATTCCTAAGGGAAGATATATGCGAAAGACTCTTCTAATAGAATGTCATGATACTTTGCGGGTCGTCCATCCAAGTGAAGAACGCACCATGGCATTGTCACGTCGTGCTTATTATTGGCCACAAATGGCTGATGACGTTACTGAGTATGTGAAGACTTCCCTAGTATGTCAGAAAGACAAGTAGGACCGCTTGACACAAGAGGGACTCTTGGAGCCAGTGCATGTTCCAAAGAGACCTGGGAAGCGTGTCACTAGATTTCATTACCAGATTGCCTAAAGTCGGAGATCTTACAACTATCTTGGTTGTGGTGGATCAGTTTTCCAAATATAATATATTTATAGAAGCCCCAAAATATATATCAGCAGAAGATACAACTCAACTCTTCTTCTCTCATGTTGTCAAATATTAAGGCCTGCCGAAAGACCTCGTTAGTGATCGCGACTCTCGCTTCACTAGCAACTTTTGCACTCAGTTCTTCAAGTACCTCGGGTCCAAGTTGAGCCACAGTTCAACTTTTCATGCGCAATCTAATGGCCAGATGGAGCGGTTCAATGGTATGGTGGAGAAATACTCCGCTATTTTGTTAATAGATCGCAGAAGAATTGGGTGAAGCTTCTGGATGCTGCTCAACTATGTTTCAATTCACAAAAGAGTTCTAGTACATTTAGAAGTGCTTTTGAAATTGTTACTGGATAGCAACCGCTACTCCCACACACTATGAATGCCCCAAACATGTCAAAATCTCCTCGAGCTGATAACTTCTCGAATGAATGGATGTGAAACTTGGAGATAGTCCGAAACTATCTTGTCAAAGCCCAAAAGCAGATGAAAAAGCATGTTGATCAAAATCGTCGCTTTGTTGAATATCAAGTAGGAGATAAAGTGATGGTGAAAATCCAAAAGTGATACATGTTTGCAAGGGTCCATGACCCTTGCCTATTGCAAAAGTACATTGGGCCTTTGTCCATTGAGAATCGCATCGGGAAAGTTGCATACCGGGTGGAGACCCCAGCTTGGTGGAGGATTCATTTAGTTTACCATATCAGCTTTCTGAAACCTTTTCGGCAATACATGGAGAATCCTTCGTGGAGCCAACTCATAATACTGATAAAGGCGGGTAGAAGTTATTCTCAATAATCGAGTGATTCATGCTTCAACGAAAGATCACCAAGAGTTCATGGTGAAATGGCAGGGTTGTGATGCAGAGGAGAATACTTGGGAGAGGGGAATAAACCTCAAAGCCTACAAGTGCCTGATCGAAGATTTTTCTTGCCAGTAAGGCGTCGGGGATGTCGCCAACTCAGGTGGGGGAGAATGTCATGGGCAGTTTCCAGCCATGCCCCATGACCCCTGGGACGCGCCTCATGGCGTCTTGCAAGCCTCCCAACGCCTAGCTCCATGGACGATCTCGTGGTCTTGGTCGCGCCAAGTGACAAGCGCGCAGGTGCCTATGTCGCTCCAACGATAGCCCTCGCCAGCGCCCAGCCGCAGGTAGATGCCAACAACGCCATGTGCGCAGACTCTGATACTAAAGACAAGATTGCTGCCAACGATAATAGGGGGATGTAATTTATTAGCTAGGGATTTAGCCAAAATTAGTATTTGGCATAAATATGAATATATGTGTAAAAAATTACTAAATTTTAATAAATATTATATGTTGAACACTATCAGTTCAAAAGTATAATAAGTCTAGTCTTAAGATTTTACAGATTGAACCAATCAATTATAATGTTGAATCTGTCTTTGACTACAATATTAATGCATGAACGTTGCACTAATGCATGCAGTGCTGGTTTGGGGTGTTCATAAATTACGTAAAACACAATTACCAAATCAAAACCGACCAAAGTAAATCAAAAGAGAAAAATCTAACAATACCAAATTTGATTAGGTTTGGTCGTAGGATAATATTTTAAAATCTTCAAAATCATATCGCCATCTTTAGTTTTAAAACTCACATATATCCTGCAACGGTAAAAGAAATTTAAAAAAAATTATTAAGAAATTAGTGTTTTGCCTTTAGCTTAAATAGCCTCCCACGCAACCTCTTCAATTTAACATAGTCGCGAATATAAGTTATTATATAATTCATATAATATATATTATATATATATATATATAATTATATATAATCTATGTATATCGAATAGAAAATTTACGAATGAATCTTGATAGGCTATATAGGTTAAGATATCTCCTAAGGATAGCTCATGGGATATACTAAAAGTTGGATATAATCCTCGTGAACATAATATGATATGAAATCAACTCTTAGATATAGAATGATCAACAACAATTTAATAAGAGAAAATAACTTATTTCAAGAAGATGGAATCTTTCGTGTAAAATTAAAGTTGGTGGATGTTAACTGAATAGATAAATTCGACACGTTGTCTGACTCGATTGCACTTGGTCAAATCTGGGATACCAAATTTCCAATACGTGAATGCCTGAGTTGGCAGAAATGGCTACCTCTTGCGTCAATTTAGCAATTGATTGAATAAAAGGTTTCTTACTGTAGGGTCCAGGAACAACGAAAAATTGAAATAAAAAATTAAACTGAATTGAAATAAAATATCGACACGTTCTTTGACTTATTGTGCGTATGTGTGTTTGTATATCGACATATTCAGGAAGCTTGGTTGAGTTTGTGTTTGTTTACCTTAAAAATGGTAATTAATTTTATATTTGATTTTGTGGTTTTAAAAATATGTGATCTATTTTAATATCAGTTGTTTAGGCAGTAAATACTAGGTGAGAAGTGAAAAAATGAAATAAGAGTGAAGAGTGATGAGATTATGCAAATCGAGCAGTGGAGAGACAGAGTCTCGAGCTTGATCGGATGGACCTTGAGGTCGAGCTTAAGAGTTTAACAAGGGGCTGTCGAGAATGATATGGCAGTATTGAAGGCCTTGAAGATGACCTATTTGTGATTAATAATGAGTAATAAATGAAGAACAATTAATGAAAGACAATAAATGAAAGGCAATAAATCAATGAAACAATTGTAGAGAATGTTTGAGTTAGAGAGCAGAGAATGTTCTTGTTTGTGTTGAATATCATGTCCCTTACAAAGTGACAAGGGTCCCCTTTATATATGAGGGGAGATCCCAACGTGGTACATGTGTAATTATTACAAAAAGAGATGGTTGGTACAGCCATTTAATGCCAAGGTACGTGCTTGTTCTATTTTACGTACTTGGTTAGCTTTAACCACGTGCCTTTTGGGAATTTTCCACCTTTCCATGATGACCTTCGATTGTTGCCCTGTTTCGAGGTGTATCGATCCCTCAGAATGCTTCCTCGAGGAGTGCACCTCGGGGCTGAACTCCATATTCCGCTCCGATACAATCGAGGTCGAGGCTTGAAATACTGTAAAAACCTTAAAATTGGGCTTCCCCGATTTTACCGTACACAGTATTTCTTGGAGTTATTTATGAATAACTACTAATTACTGTTAGGACCACATGATGTGGGGTGACTGGTGAATATTACAGAAAACTATTCATAATAAATTATTATTTTATTTGTTTGAACACATCAAATTTAATTGCTTTAATGTTCTTTTGCTTATCTACGCAATGTACCAAAAACAAAAGTTCATGAAATTAAAGAAGTGAATCCATGTGATTAGTTAATAAATATTGAATGACACAAATATATCTTGACCATTAGGGGTGTTTGCGGAAAATCAAATAATCAAATTAAGAATCTATTTCATGTTAAAAGTAATTTGTCTTTAATTGAGTCATTAAATTTTATCACTCTTTAATTTAATTGTCATCAGAATATATCTTAGAAAATGACATATTTATTCAAAGAGAAATCGGGTTGATAAGTGTTATATTGGAATATAATCTCCGCAATATGTATTTTATAGTGTATGTGTCATCTCTAAGATAAAAATCGATAAAAACCCAAACAAAAAAAAATCAAAAAGATCCGACAAAAATTAAATCGATAAAAAATCGACTTAATTGGTTTGATTTGATTCTGATATTTGAAAAATCGACTTAATTGGCTAGATTTCTTTAAGCAAATACCAACCCAAACCGAACCATAAATAGCTAATGACCATATAATTAGTGATACAAACAATTCGAGTACCATTATTCAAAACAAAAAGAGTATATCTACTAACGTCTATAATTAAATTACGAAAAGCTTATTCATCTACTCCTACATTTCTAACTTCATTTTTTATTTGTCTATCATCATAAACCAAAATTTTCAAGGAAATTTTCCTTTCTATACCAAAAAAGAAACCTGATTATAAAAAATGTGCATAGTTTCATATTTACCCGTTATGTTCACATTTATTCTACAAATATTATACCATTCATTAAATATAGGAGCTGATTCCTAATTAGGCGCACTACAAAATCTGAAAGTAAATATTCTAATTGATTTTGAAACGGAAATCACGAATTAAACGTTATCTTCAATTTCAAAACAAATTACAGCGACTCTGTTCTGCAAATTCTATGTTCGTCGACATTTTTTCATAATCAACAAATCAAAAAAATGAATTTCAAAACAAATTACAGCGACTCTGTTCTGCAGATTCTATGTTCGTCGACATTTTTTCATAATCAACAAATCAAAAAAATGACAAAATATTCAACAAATTCAAATCAAATTCTAGCGACTTTGTTCTGCAGATATTCTGCTATTCTACTTTTTTTCTCAATCCACAAATCAGAAAAGCGACAAAATATTTAACAATTCTTCTGCAACAAAACGCAATAATGTCCAAAATCCCAATTATGCTACAATTGAATGGGAATTGGGATAGCTATGGCAGATTTAGAGATTTTCAGGTTGATGGCATTGTGCTCGATGATGATGCCAGTTACAGTATATTGATTTCTACAATTGCAGAGCAATTAATGATTGATACTTCGGAGAAAATTGTAGAAATCAAATATATTGTGAATGAGCATTGTCCTCCAATGGAGATTAGGAACGATATAGGTGTTCGTGTATATATGAAGACAAAAAAGGAGAATAAAAACTTATGATCATATCTGCTATGTATAATTGTACGCGAGTTCAATATGGAATTGAGTATTACCAATGAGAACATAAGTGCAGGTTTGTTATGTTACAAATTCTATGAAATTCTGATTTTATGTTAATATCTACATTTATCTACAAATAAACTACATATCAATTTAAGTATGTATATAGCAGTATTATTTTTAAGGGTATCTACAAAATTACTACATTTATACTACAATTAAACTATATTCTATGTGGGGGGAAAAGTTGACTACAAAATTTTCTCTTCATCTACAAGAATTCTACAAAATGGTAATGACAATATCTATCTTTATTTTCATGCAGGTTCGTCTGGAACACTAAAGTTACTTGATACGTCAGCATCTCCCTTTATAGAGGAATATGAAAATACAATAATAACTGAAAGTACACGAAGTGTTATTGAAGAAGGACAAGTGTATTAAGACAAGCAAATAATTGCAACTGCAATGAAACATTATTCTGTCATGCACAAGTTCCAATTCAGGGTTGAAAGATCTAGCCACAGAAGGTATGAAGATCTGAATGGTGAAAAGATCATTATAAATAGTCTTTTCCTTGTGATATGTGTTTTTCAAAATTGTAGATGAAATGTAGTTATATTGTATAGTGTATTGCTTTATGTTAAAACACTCCTTTTTGTTACATCTACATTGATAACCTGTATTAAAAATGTATTTTTTTTGTAGCTACTGGCTTATATGTGTTGGTGAAAACTGTAATTGGCACTTCAAGGCAACATCCATTAATGATTTTGCAATGTTCAAGGTCAGGAGTTTCAACCGACAACACACATGCTCCTGAATGGACAATTCATTCATACAACACAAACCTACTGCAGTTGTAGTTGGTAGCATGGTTATTCCAAAGTATTGTGATCTTAAGACAATTTACACACCAAAGGACATACAAACTGACATGTTGTCTGAACACAGAGTGAACCTAAGCTACATGCAAGCATGGAGAGAAAAGGAAAAGGCTTTACAGTTTTTGAGAGGGCATCCTGTTGATTCCTACAGCAAATTACCAAAATATTTTTATATTCTTGAGAAGACGTATCCTGGTTCTGTTGTTAAATTGAAAAAGACAGCAGATGAATGATCCTTATATGCGTTTGTTGCTATTTGTACATCAATCAGTGGTTGGGAACATTGTAGGCCAGTAGTAGTGGTTGATGGAACTTTCTTAAAGTCAGCATACAGGGGTATTATGCTGACAGCCAGCACAATGGATGCAGCAGGTAAAATTGTAGATATTTTGTAGACAGTTTATAAAATGTAGATACATTGTAGATACTTTGTAGTTTATATGTATTTGTCTTTTTATATGTATTTTCAAAGCTGCTACTTAATTATTTTTTGAATAATAATGTAGGTACAATATTACCTTTGGCATATGCTGTGGTTGATTCGGAAAACGACGCATCGTGGAAGTGGTTTTTTGAGCAATTCAAGCAAGCATATGGTGAAAGATCTTCAATGTGTGTTGTTTCAGATCGAATGAGAGTATCCTGAAGGAAACATCAATTGTATATCTGGGCATGCCACACTACTCTTGCATGTGGCATATTTGGACAAATATAAGGGCAACGTTCAAGAAGGTTCATCTAAAATTAAGTGAATTGTACTTTGCTACAGCACGTTCATACACTCTGGATGAATTTAATGAAAGGATGTCGAATATTTAAGAGATAGACCTGCGTGTTAAATCATACCTATATGATATTGTCTATCATAGATGGTCAAGAGTACATGCAACGGTGAATAGAACTTGGACTATGACATCAAACATTGCAGAATCGTTGAATGTTGTAACAAAAGATGCAAGAGAGCTGCAAATATTAGACCTATTAGAGTATATGAGGACTCTTCTTGAACGTTGGACCAACGAGAAGTTATTGAAGACAAATGGTACTTTCACATACCTTGGGTCCAAATTCAACAAAGAATTGGAGAACAACAGAATATTATCGCAGAAACTTAGGGTAAGATCTGTTTATTTGGTGCAGAAAAATAATATATTAATATACAGTATTTCCAGATTGTAGATAATTTGTAGACAGATTGTAGATAATTTATAGATTGTAGATAATTTGTAGATAAATTGTAGATAAGTTGTAGTTAATCTATTTTTTATGATTGTAAATAGTTTTCTTTATGTTTGTTATGTAATTGTAGGTGAGAGCTTCAACAAATCATATCCATACTGTGATAGATGGTGTGAAGAGGTACATTGTGTGTCTTGAAAGCAAGAAATGTAGTTGTGGCCAGTTCCAGCTTGATGAACTTCCATGTACACATGCTTTGGCAGCTTTAAGGCACATGAATGAAACTTATGAAAACTATTGCTCTCTGTTTTACACAAGGGACATCCTATTGCGTACATATGAAATACCGGTAAATCCCCTGACTGATGAAAGCAATGGAATATACCACAACATATATCTGATGAAGTAGTAAATCCACCTACGAGAGAGAAAAGGCAGCCAGGAAGACCTCAAAAGGAAAGATACAAAACATATGATGAACTAAAGTCAAAGAAGTACAAGGTGTCATGTGGCAACTGTGGAGGTGAAGGGCATAACAAAAGATCTTGCAAGAATGCGCCCAAAAAGAAATAAATTTCATGTAAACAATTGTATTCCAAAAGAATTGTTAGTGTATTTAAAGATCATAATGTAGTTAGTTTCATAAATTTTTTTCTGTTTTAACATAATACTTTCATAGACTGATTTGTTTATGATTGGTTGCTATAATCTAACACTTTTTTAAGTATATCAATCGTCCTTCAAATAGTAGTTAATTTTTATCTACAATTTATCTACAAATACAACTATAAAAAGATTTTAAATTAACTTGAAGTGATAACTTGAATACTTAAATATTTTCTAGAAATTAAATACAGATTCAATTACAAAATTATATACAATATTTTCTACAATTTAAACGCAAGATATTTTTCATATTGTAGATATTTTGTATATAATTTGTATTCTAGCGACAAAATAACTACATATTTTGTTGTTGACAGAAGAACAGTATAAACATTCAGTTGGCAAGGATTTATATATTAAAATAATGAAGAACAAGTACTCTAAATATTCAACAAGTGAAAATAAAACCAACAGGTTATTTTCAAGTGAACTACTAAACTGGATAGAAATTAACAAAACAAAAGATAATGTAAGTGTAGCGCGAGTCTGCTACAATAAAAACACAAAAGAATTGTTCAGAAACTTGTGTACTATCATTCTCCTACAAACTATCATCAACGAACAACTGTTCTACATGTTTCATACATAGACATGTCAACTACTTTTTCTTCCTATGAACTTTTGTTTTCTCATTCAAAGCAGGTGCACCCTTTCTCCTTGCCAATCTACATGTCACCTCACTTTCACTAATTGCCCCATTTTCCTGCTTCTTGGTAGCATAATCCCACAGTAGCGCTCCATAGCGTCTTCGGTGTTGGTCAATGTCAGAAAGGTCTTCTGTGGGGATTGACAATTGTCCAAGGCTAACATATTCAGCAAAGGCAGCAACAAATACACCACATTCGCTGCAAAAAAAAATCAATATTTACCAAATGATTAGAAACAAAAAAGAATTAAATGTATAGAAAGAAAGAATATTTTTTTACAACGATCCTTCTTTTGGCTGTGGGATTTCTTCAACTATCCACTGGATGTTAATAGGGTCGGTAACAGGTTTCTCAATGTAAGCCTTTGTATTCTTGAAGTTGATGTCTTTACGCTTCCCATACAAACCGGTACATGACAAATACAAAGGGATAATAACAGAAAACTTTTCGACACAGGATTCAACAAACTGATGATTGCGTGAAGAGACCATTGAATCATACGCATAAAGTTGCATGTCTGCAATGTCGAAAACTACCAACACCCAGTGGAATTTTCTACAATGTTGACGGGCATGATGACATAGTCAACTTCATCCCATGCAACATTTGCAAGTAGTCTATACCCCAATATATATTCTGCAACAACATCCTGGGGTTTACCAACCGAATACTTCTTTTCTGGAGGAGAATTTATGAACTTTTCATAAATTTGTTCAATCCTGGTCTTTAACAAACAATCTGTTGTGGTAAACCTAGTCTTGTTTTGGGGGTCATACTTGCCTCTTTTCCTTAAATAATACATTATAACATCAATGTGCTGCAAACCAAAAATAGTTGGCATTTAAACAGCAAGTCAACTTCAAATAATTTACATAAAACTACAATTAACTACAAAACAGAAACAAAAAATCTACAGTGATATCTACAACAGCTCTACAATTTAAACTACAAAGTCAACTTCAAATAATCTAAGAAATAGCTACACTTTGTCTACAATTACACTGCAAACATGGAACACAACATCTAAAATCATGTCTCTATCATATCTACATTTTATACTACAAGTGATCTTGTTATGTTATACATAATCTACAACATAAATACAATTATACTACAAATAAGAAACACAACACCTACAATTATGTCTACATCATATCTACAATTTATATCACAAGTCATCTTCAAATATTCTACATATCTACAAAATAACTACAAATAAACTACAAAAACATACGACAAAGCATCTACAAATCATATCTTGGGAATAAACTCCTTGTTACTTACCGAGTCATTGAGGACTTGTCCAGGGTGAGCCAGGGAAAAGAACCAGTCCTTCTTATCAACCTTTTCCACTCCAAGGTCTAACCAAGGCTTAATTTGTTTTTCCTTTATGGAATACGGAGCCTTCCTCCTGTAACAACAAATAGATGTAAAAAAAATGGAGAATGAATTAAATATGTAAAAGATAAATGCTGAAATCAAAGTGTCAAATTATGCATTCTAACCTCTTTGAACCTTTGTCTCTACCGTGATATAACCACTTGTTGAATTGATCTAAAACCTCTGATCTACATCTTCACCAATAACATTAGTAAAGGGGTGCTTGAGGAGGAAAATTTGAGGTCCAACCAAGTTGCTGCCACCAGAACTGTATAGAGGGATAAATGGTGATCGGGCATGCTTTCCCGGCTGCCTTGTTCTACCTGGATGCATAGGTGTTGCATCATCTTGTATAGGCTCACCAAAATTAACCAACTGGGATAAGTTGTCAAGTAGCTCAAAATCATCCAGTGTAACCCCCTTCTTCTCAGCTCCGGTTTGTTCTGAATCATCCTCTGCACCTTCATTTTCATGTTCCTCATTGACATGTTCTGTGTGAGCTGCTACTATCACCCCGTGAATTGGGGACTGTGCATTCACATCTTCCATCTCTGTAACACCATGCATATCTTACTTAATAGAACTGTTAAAAAATTCAAATAGCACAAAAATATATATGAATAACAGTATGATACCTGCTTTCTCTTCATCAGCTGCACCTTAACCCAGATTCACATATTGTGCCTCTGCACCTTCATTGTCATGTTCCTCATTGACCTGTTCTGTTCTAGTTGCTACTGTAACCCCGTGAATTGCGGACTATGCATTCATATCTTCCATCTCTGTAACACCATGCATATCTTACTTAATAGAACTGTTAAAAAATTCAAACAACACAAAAATATATCTGAATAACAGTATGGTACCTGCTTTCTCTTCATCAGCTACACCTTCAAAATGTGTAAATAAATCACCATGTGCTGGAATATTTTCTTCACCAATTGCACCTTCAACATGATCTGTTTTTTCCATTAAAATGTTAAATCATACTGTATAATGGTGGCTTGACAGAGTTAGCATATATGTAGGAATATTGTAGATAATTTGTAGATAATTGTAGACATGTTGTATATATTCTGAAACTAATAGATAATTTGTAGGTATTTTGTAGATACCTGTTTTGTTGGTGTTGACCTGCACTTGTTCCGCAATATTAATCTGAAAATACTGATTGTTCATGTCTTTTTGTTGGTCATTATTTTTTGTTTAACTACCAACAAACTGAATGTTTTATGTTAGTTTGTATATATTTTTTCATATTCCATAAATTGTTTTGCTATATAAATAAAATTCGCATCTTACCTTGTAATCATCTTGCTCATTTCTACTGTTTATCAAATGCAAAACAGTCTGCACAGATTCATTTATCAG